>JAOUQW010028291.1:0-11483 GCA_028565825.1 Olivaichthys viedmensis
ATGTATAGTCTCAAGACAGTACTGTCTGTGTTCAGTTTCTCTCAGGAAGAAACCAAGGTCAGGAAATGATCCTCATCTCATTTCAGATCCTTCTTTTTTCTTCTCTCCCTTTCCACTCTCTTTCTCTTCTCCACGCTCCTCTTCCTGCTACATCATCTCTGTTTTTCCTAATCTCTTTCTACCTCCTCCACTCCAAAAGTTACAGTTAAGGACCTTGGTGTAACCTTAGATGCTGGTTTATCATTTGATTCCCATGTAAGTAACATCTCTCCAACAGCTATTATCCTCTGAGGAACAGACTAAATAAGCCTAGATGACGGTGATAAACTAGTGCATGCTTTCATAACCTCTAGATTGGACTATTGTAACGTGTTGCTGGATGGCTGCCCTGCTGTCTCCTTAAGGAAGCTTCAGCTAGTTCAGAATGCATCAGCAGGTTTCCTTACCAGGAAAAGAAACCTGTGTTATTCAAGCTACACTAGCTGGCCATTAAGTTCCTCACTTACTAAAAAGTCCTGCTTATGATGTTTAAAGCTCTAAATGGTTTAGCTCCAGCGTACTGTATCTCCAAGGTTTTAGGTGGGTGTGTAACTGTTTTGTGTGTAGTGTTTGGGGAACAAAGGTGTATGTAATTTGTAATTTGTGTGAAATCATTGAAAATGTAGAATGTGTCATTCAAAACGATCAGCAGTTCAAATAGATGTGTTCATTTTTTGAGACCTTAGTTTGGAGAAAGGTGTTATATCAATCGAGAAAAAAACCCTATAACTGCTGTGCAATGGAAATGGTGATGAAATAGAGGGAGAAAAAGAAGCGAGTATAGAGATTACGCTAGAGGTGGAGGTAAAGCATGAATAAGAGTAGGAGGAAGGCTCTCAACTGTGATTTGAGTACGAGAGGCAGAAGACAATTCCACCATTGTTAGAGAACATTACATGTGATGTACACAAATATCCCTTGCCAAATAAAAATAAGAGGAAGGATGTAGCATAGTTCTTTTCTTTAAAAAAAAACCCCACTTTTTTTGTATGCTGCCCTAAATTTTAGAGGTTATTTTTATGTAAATTTTATTCATTCATTCATTCGTTCCATTAAAGTTTGGTCTAAATTTTGTGGCCACTTTCTGTTTTTACTTATAAGCACTACACATTCTCTGTTCTCAATTGATCAATGCAGTGTATATGAGTACCATATGAACTTGTAGAAGTTCATATGGTAATTGTGTGTGGTATTTTGATGTGACTATTTCATTGTGAGGAGAGTGTTTATGGTTTTGGAGCCAGCATTTTATTTTGCTCACCATATGTGAAGATATGTGAAAATGTGTGTAGTTTTGAGGAATGTGTGCATTTGAGAGTAGAGACACAGTTTCCAGAAATCTATGGAGGCAATTGGAAGAAAAAAAACTGTAAGACCATTGGACCTACACATAAATAAAAACAGTAACTAAAGAGGCCTGTGTTGCTAAGTGCTGGATAGTGCTGGAGAATGGTGAAGAAAGAGTAGAATGTAGAGGTAGACAATGCGGAAGAGTAGAGGAAAGATTTCCCGAAGGAGACAAACAGTCTCAGATGAAATT
Organism: Olivaichthys viedmensis; assembly: GCA_028565825.1. Lineage (NCBI taxonomy): Eukaryota > Metazoa > Chordata > Actinopteri > Siluriformes > Diplomystidae > Olivaichthys > Olivaichthys viedmensis. The sequence goes on from JAOUQW010028291.1 coordinate 1,580, forward strand.
CAGACCACACCAGTCAATCATGTCATCAACCGGGATTTGTGCATGAGAGAGGCCAAAGAGTTTTCCATTATAGCTTGGCTGAAGACAATATTGCATGTGATGTAGAAAAAGTCTCCAGGAGATAAAAATGAATGAGAGGGTTTTTTTCCCCTATTATAAATAGATTTGATGTTACTTTCATTGATTGACTGATTCCTTCCCAGGTAGTGTGATGTATAATTTGTGGTTGCTTACAGTTTTTTTTTGCTTTGTAAATGCTAAATATTTGAAGTTTATAAAGTAAATAAATACATTGATAAATAACTAATTACATTTCTATGCAATTTTTTAAGCTGAGCTAGTTTTGGAGGCTTCATGGTTTCATTTTACAAACAATATATACGGTTTCGCAAAATCAGTGTATAGTTTTGAGTAATGTGTTAAGGCATTTAAGAATAGAAACACTGTTTGCTGAAATGTGTGTATGCAATTGAGAAAAAGAAAACCCTGTAAGATAACAGGCCATGAGATTTAATTCACTGCTAGTCTATAATATATTTACATTAAAGCTGCTGCAGCATATAGCTTTTTTTTTTTTTAAACAATTAAATAGGTAGCGTTGTTGAGTAAGTAGAGAAAAAAATACTGTAAATCATGGTGTCTGCTGTAAAATGCCCTGGAAACCCTAAAATAGTAATTTAAAGTCAACTTTCTTTTTTTTTCTTTTTAACAGTTTTTCCTTTTCAAGGTTCCCCCATAACATGTTCAGCTCCAACTTTTCCCTTATTTGACCTGTTTTGGTGGAAAATTTTAATAAGCACCAGGTCAAAACTTAAGCTGAATGTATACGAAAATGTTTAAACGTGTCAAATTTGACCCAAATATACACTATCAGTCAAAGTTTGGACACACGTTTTCTTCATTGTTACTATTTTCTACTATTTTAGAATAATAATGAAGACATTAACACTATGAAAATACACATATGGAATTATGCAGTGACCAAGAAAAGTGTTCAACACATCCAAAACTATTTTCTATTTTTAATTCTTAACAGTGTTCCTGATTAAGCTTTGCACACTTTTTGCATTTGCATCTTCTCAACCAGCTTCATGAGGGAGCTTCACCCAGGTGGCTTTTCTTAAACTTCCCCAAATAGGCCGAGCGACTTCTTGTTCTGCTTCTCCTAACGTTCTAAATCATAAACTACATGTTTGGGGGAAACAATTTAATTTGAAGTAAAAACTACTTGTTTTAAGTAAACTACATATAAAAAAAATACATTTTGATTCAGAAATAAATTCATACATAAGTATTAACTTCACTATTTACATTTGTCTTAGAAACAAATTTCAACCATAAACCTTTATCAAAATGTCTTTAAGACAATGAATCTAGTGTCCAAACTTTTGACTGGTAGTGAACGTCATGATGCACTTTTGAGTATCGTGGGTATTTTCAGGTGTCAATGCTTTTATAACTGTGCTGTTAAAATCTATTTTGTACCAACTGTTCCATTTTCCTCATTAATTTTTTCTTTTTTTGTAAACATTGGATAAAGTAAGTAAAATCAATCTTATAGTTTTTTAAATAATAAGGCTTCACTGTTTTGTTGGTGCTTCGTTAGCAAAAACCTCAGCAAAACTAAATATCATGTTACATATCCTGTGTCGTGATATTGTCTTTTAATATTGCAATGTGATATTTCTGCCATATTACCCACCCCTCCGGCCCATGGAGATCTTTTATTGCACACGTCTCTTGCTGCGAGGGTGTCTTGAATGTCTTTGAATGGACACCCCATTGGCACACTGACTATACGATCAATAGCAATATGTTCGTGCTCCCTGCAGACACTGATGAAAGAGGTGCAATAACTCAAACATGTCCATGTGGCGATTCGGATAACAAGCTCTGACTGCCACAGAAATCCACACAGGCTATTAGAATAGGTGAGCTCCCGTGTGTGCTATTACTGCATCCATATCTCATTATGATTATTTTGTATCGAGGATGAGAGCAGCGGACAGAAATAGATGGATATGTGTTTTGTGAGAAAACTCAGAGATAAACAGTCTTTGTGGCCAAAGGAACTCGGCTAGGATGCTGTATGCTGTGGAAGTGTGTGAGGAACTGTGTAAAGCTGTTGCTCGCATGTACACCTGTATTCAAACACATATACAGTAATAATAATAATAATAATAATAATAATTTATGGTAAAGCACATTAAAGAACCAATGTACAATCACTAATGAATTGACTATAAATATAGTGTTAGTACTACGAATCATGAAAAGCCTGTTTAACAAGATAAAAGACCCAATAGCTATGAATAAGCTATATAATTAAATAATCTAAATTTAAAAACACTTATAAAGCTAAAGAGCGTTCCTAACGTTCTCTGGAGCACTATTTCAGAGTTTAGGGGCGATATAAGAAAAACATCTTCCACCGGCTGAGGGATTACCAGTAGACCTGCGTCAGCTGAGCGAAATGCTCAAGATGGGCTATACTGCCTCAGAAGATCAGCAGGATACGGTACAAGATACAGTATAATTGAAACATTCATATAGCCTACACATTGGTGACACATTTGTAGATGCTAGGACTGTAATGATTCATTTGTTTTCTCGATGCTTGAATTAAAATTCCTCTCATATCGATTTTAAAGGAAATAAAATAATATTGAATTGTTTACATTAGTCAAAAATTTATTTGAAATGCTAAAAATCACATGAATCGCGATTAATTAACAAAATAAATATGTTTAAACAAGTACCTTTCACATATGAACTACCAACACTGCTCTGGCTGCATTCACAAGCTAACCATGGATCCGGAGACTGACATAAATAACGCATAAATATGCCTGAGAAAATATTTGGGGAATTCTTTTTGGAAGACTTTTTTAGTGCATTATAATATTTCAGCGATTCAAGGATGAACCTTGAATCTCTGAGTCGAATCGCATTTGAATCAAATCAAAACCAACGAATCGTAAATCGTTCTAATCAAATCATAAATCGAATTTAGTGCATCATAAAATTTCAGCGATTCAAGAACCTTGAATCAGTAAGTTTAGCGTATTGAAAAACATAATATTTTTCTTATTTTACAAAAAACGCTTTTGATTCAAAACCAAAACCAACGAATCGTAAATCGTTCCAATGAATCGAATCGAAATCGAATTTAGTGCATTTTAAAATTCAAGAAGCTTAAATCGCTGAGTCAAATCGCTGTTTAGTGTATTGAATTTCAGAAATATCATTCTTATTTTACAAAAATCGCTTTTGATTTAAAATCGAAACCAACGAATTGTAAATCGAATCAGCCCAAAGATTCACACCGCTAGTTGGTGCATATAAATGTATAAAACATTTATGGATGGACAATTGAAACGTGGATTTAAAAAATACATAATATAAAAGTGTTTAGCCTATGTGTGTGTGAAATACGTATGTGTCATACTATTAAAATAAACTTGAGTGGACTTTTCAATGGACTTTTCATGTTGGACCATTTTAAATATGCGATCATGAGACTAATTGTATTTGATTTACTTAATATCTACTACTTAATTTAGTACTATTTATTATTTATACTGTTTATCTTTATTTCTCTCTTTCAGTAGTTGTGGGTTTGCTCACCATGTGTCTTAATTAAGTGAATTAATTAAAAGAACTGTACGTGATAGTCAGTTTCATATATCTGGAAGGCATTTCAGTATAACCAAATGGTGCAATCGTTTTCCATTTTAGACTACATTGAATTTCGACTCTGTGGATGAAAATAACTTAATTTTTTGATAATCTTGTTCGTAAATGGCAACTGCGATGTTCTTGTTGATTTCTTTGATGGTGTGTAATGCACTGCATTAAACGCAAAACACGGTCTCACGACTGCACATCATCGTCCCTACTTCCCTTTCAGCGTCAACATGTCGCTGTCTTCATCTGATTGAAAGTTATTTTAGTAGCTCTAGAAAGCAAGAAAGCTGTGTTCCTACTTCTGCTTACAACCTGGAATAGACTTCCTGGCTGCTAACAATGTGACTTCACACAGTCAACTCCAGAATTATTGGCACCCTTCAAGAGAATGTGCCAAAATGGTTGTATAGAATAAACATTACACACAATGATTCAAATTTTCCACTCAAACAATTGGATAAACTACTTTCCTCCAACAAAATCGTTCTCATAAGAATGAATTATAGAATAGATCTTTTAAAAACTCCCAAAGAATATTTTAAATAATGCAAACACGTTGTCATTCTGTTGTTGGCTTTGACCATGTCCTGTTTCTCTGGGATATAAATACGAGGTTGACTACATGTAAAATCACTTTATCATCCATCACCATGGTGAAAACCAAAGAGCTTTCAGCACAAAAGAGACAGACGGTTTGTTGACCTGGACAAGTCAGGTAATGGATATTAAAAATACATAAGTAGTTAAAAATAGCATTAAATACAATCAGGGCCATAATAGAAAATTTCAAAAGTCTAATCAGTTGAAAATTTGCTAGAATTGGACACATGAGCATACTGCCCCCCTGCATTGGAGAATAGTGAGGGAGGCAAAGAGGAGCCTAAAGATCCCAGTTTCAGAATTGCACAGTTTAGTTGATTGTTGTCGCCAAGTTTCAAAATCAATTATTAGACGGCACCACCATAACAACAAGGTTTTTGGAAGAGTTGCATGAAAGAAGCCTTTTTTGAGAGCAACACCTGAACACTAATGAATTGACTATATTGAATTGACTCAAAAATGCAGCACCCGAACTTCACCAAGCGTTATTGAAACTACAATTGGAATCTTGTGTTGTGGTCTAGTTGTCTTTGCCAGGCAGTTAAGACTTGACTGTTAATGGATCTTTTAACAAGATAATGACCCTGAACATACATCCAAACCAACACAGAAATGTTTTGCAATGAACATCTCAGTCTCTAGATTTGAGTCCTGTTGAAAACATGTGGTCTAAATTGAAGAGGACGTCCACATGCACAAACCTAAGAATATAAAGGAGCGTCAAATTTCTGCATGGAGAAAGGTCTAAGATGCTCTACAAGTGTCTCCAACCGTGTTAGACATTACAGGAAGAGGTTGATTGTTTTTATCCAGTTGAGGCTTCACCAAGTAATAATGGTGGGGGTGCCAATAATTTTGAAACCAGAGCGCTGCATTAAGAAAACCTTTTATGTTTGAAAAGATATTGTTAAAATGTATCTATACAGTGTCCCCATAAGTTCAAAATATCACTTATTGCATATGTTATATATTAATATTTTGCACATCTTCATGAAGGGTGCCAATAATTCTGGTGTTGACTGTAGTCAAGCAAATTTATAAGTGCATAGAACTGCATAGAATAATTTGTGTTCCAGGCGTTTGTAAGGAAGTTTCACTTCACCCAGTAGTAGTTTTAAGTAACCTTAACCTTGGTTGGTTCCAACTTCTGCCTTTGATTCGTAGCATTTCAATAGAAATTGACGGCTCCTGTTGCTGCTTGCGTGCGCTTTTATTTTCATGTTTTGCGTTTTATATGCTAATGAACATGAAACTCTTTCACCCGAGTTCACTGTCAAACTCCATCTGACATTTTTCTCCCTGCGAGAGTGACGGTTTCAAGAAAAAGTTCAAGTCCTCCACTGAGCTTTATCTCGGGAAGAGTTTGAAGTTCATCTGTCTCAGACGATACAACATCTTCAGAGTCTTTCTGCGCTTATGTTTTTCCTTATTCCTCAGCGGGCATGCGCGATAATTGGTTACACGATATACCGTGATATTCAACACACACACACAATATTAACATCATTAACAGCATTTCCACATTATAGTATTAAACAGTATTGTATTTTCAATACTTTGTGCAACATTACTTGGTACTTTATTTATTTATTTATTTAAAAAAAAATTTTTTTTTTTTTTTTTTAAACAATATCTATATATATTCAGGACAATTTTTTTGATCTTTAAACGTACTTTTAATACAATATCCAAAATGACAACAGATTATACAATTATCATGATCCGAAAATGTAATATTGGCACAGTATGTGTATGGATATGGAGCCCGCTGAACAAACACGGTCTCACACTCGCATACTGTTAACAGTTCAGCACAACTCAAGCCATATGAAAGATGCAAAGGTTTAGGGGCGTGTCATCGTTCATACCTTTTCTTATGTGTCTGAAATCGAACAAAATCTAACCACATCGCCCTTCGTTTGTTCAAGTTCGTATGGATTTCTCATGAGATCATGTTGCACCTGGAGCGTACATATGTGGAAAATGAAGGACAATGTTTCCTGTTCTGTAGGCTCCAAATTGGACTCTGTGGTGTAAATGTTTTGAACAGATATGAAATATCACACTTCTGTGTATGAGGCTTATGTGTAAATGGAGTTGGCTTTTTGATTCTGGCGTCGTGTGAAAATCGGCCGCTCTCTCTTTTTAAGCTGCCAGCGTGAAATTCCTAAGCGAACTACAGTTCGAGTGATTTGCTCAGTGCCCAGGTGCCACATGGCTGTGCACACAAATGCATACATATCTTCAATATGGCAATTTGTAACTTTATTTATGATTTTTTTTTACTTATTTGAGATTTTTTCCCCCTCACACATGTCATGCTAACATTGATTTGTAAGGAAAATGGAAAACTCAATATTGACTTATTTATTTGAGTAACTGTAAGAAGTAAAATATGGAAGAATCAGTGGTCATGCATTTGCATTTTTGTACAGCTGCTATGCATGCGGTTGGTGTGTGTGTGTGTGTGTGTGTGTGAGATACTGATAAAATGATTAAGGTCATCAATCCATCAAGCCTAGGCTTTGGCAGTGATTTTTTCTCATTTTACTAAAAAAACCCAAAATATAATTTACAACTCAGTCACCAGCACAATATTCCAACAATACATCATTCCTTAGCGAATTATTCATTAATTCATTAATTATTAATAAATCGCAGGATCCAGATGTGCAAAAATCATTATTTTCAGCTTTTATTTGTAAATAATTTTGAAAACTATGTAGATTTTTGTCTACTTCAACATTATGGACTATATGGTGTAGATTATATTATTCTATATTCCTGGTTGTAACATTACAAAATGTGGGAAAAGTTCAAGGGGGGGGAATATTTATGCAAGGCACTGTACATACAGTATGTAAATCTGTATCAGATGTATTACAGCTGAAAATGTGGGGGAAAACGGCTAAACTATGTGCTGTTACTCGCTGCTGGGAGGCAAACGTACCTTTAAAAAGAAAAGAGAAGTGTACAATATGGGAAATGATGATGACAAAAAAAAACTAGCCAAAAAACATAGATTGATAAAGAAAAGATCCTAATTCAAATCAACACAATTTTTTTAGTTTGTGGCAGTTTTAATCTGTCATTTGTAAATGAATTTTAGATAATACAGCAAAACAAAATTTTTCTATATACCTAGTAGTATTTTAACACTTATTTAAATTCCTGCATGTATAAGATATACAGAAACTGTTGAGCTGCATTTGAGCTTTCAATAGACTTTGTGTGTAAATTGTCTGTGTCAAATCATCTCAAACTTAATTAATCGTGAATGAATAAGGCAGCTAAGTGAAATTTGCGATTCATGATAAACTATTTAATTTGCAAATTGCTTTAGATGAGTAGAGTAATTAGAGTGTTCTTTTGTGATTTGTGGCATAGCCTCTGTTCCCTTGGGAAGCTCAGTGTAAGAGAGAAAGACCGAAAGATAGATAGAAGCTTTTTTTCCCTGCAGTGCCACATTTAATTAGTCCTATCAAAGGCCGTTCAGATGTGCACTGAATATTACGTGTATTGGGAGCAAGAAAGAGAAAAGCGCTATCATCATGCTGTCTGATGCGCTCCTCTAATTTTTTACTTCCCGAGAATTATTTACCAATTCCTCTGGTTCAGTCTGACCCAAGTCTCCTCTTAAGCAATCAGGGCAGTTGTGCTTCACAGAAGTCTTCAGTTTTACTGCGAAATGGGAATTGATTTTACACAATCACTCGTTATTGACTAAGAATAGACTGAGTCACACGAGTTTAGAAATGTCTCCATATGAAAGTGTTTCATAAGGGTGAAATATGCCTCGTTTTATACGTTTCTCACACTCTTCTGTGGTTAATAACCCAGTATCTGGAAAATAATCCTGTATATGGTGGTGTAGTGGTGTTGGGCTTCGAAGTAAATTCTATACAGTGGAGTCCAAAAGTGTGAGAGCACATTGAAAATCCAGCAGCATGTTTGACTGTTGTTTTGATCCACTGTGGTATCGATCTCTCTTCTGTTCGTCTCCTTACATAAACCCTTCTGTTACTGCTATAAATCTCAAACTTGGATTCATCAGTAAATAGGACTTTTTTCCAGTGATCCACTGTGAAATGCTGCTATGTCTTAGCCCATGCCAAGCGTTTAGCCTTGTTTCCCTTCCTGAGAAGTGCTTTAGAGACTGCTACTCGTACTTTGAGACCCAAAAAAAAGAAAAGAGAGAAATTCTGAGAATTCTGTTTGTTGGCGCAGTGGTAGCTTTTCTTTGCATTTTTGCTCACAGTGAACATGCAGTGACATTGGGCCATTCTTTGAAGCTACACTAACCCAGCGAGGATGCACCACTTGCCATTCAGATGCTGAGATAAATGCATTTGCATGGCCTCCAGCACCAGCAGAACCTCTCCGGATCAGATGGTTGAAAAGGGTGTGCCATCCGTGGAAAAGAGACAGACCAGAAGATGTTCAGACCAATCTCCAGAATGCCAAGGACATTCCCTTCAGAAGCTGGACAAATGGATACTAATGTGTGTTGGTTAGTTGAGGACTGGGAGTACACCATTTAGATAAGCAACTACAGTAAGTCGACTTAGTAATCAGTGTCCACGTGAGAGAAAAATGCATCTGAGCCCTAAAAAACAAACAAAACCCCCCCCCCCCCACCAAAACAGATTTCTGCAGCACTCAGAAATCAGAGAGCTCCCAAACCAATATATAAGAGATTCTACCAGTTCTTAAAATGTATCCTAAAAACTGCAGAGTGCTGCTCATGGGACCGAGAGCAGCGCTCTAAGTGAGAGTGGGAGTGCCTCTCTGGCCACGTTCCAAATCAAATAATGCACCCTCCCAGGAAGGGCGTGCATTCTGTGCTCGCTCGCACCCCAGTTCCCCTCCGGCGTGCTTGTGCTTGACTTCCCCTCTCATGGGGGGGGGGAACAGGAAGTGAGTTGCAGGAATAGACAATGACGAAATGCATCTTAGATTAACAAAGGCATATGATCTTTTTTTTTAACATCTTGAGTTATGACTAAAGTAGGTTGCAATGCTACAATCAGCTTTTTCCATCTTATGCGATCAGAGATGTGTTTTTAGAAAAGTATTAGGATGCATGCCTGAAGGTTCAGAACTGATACTGGTTCCACATGATTCATTAACCTTTTAGACTTTAACTCCTTAAACTCCCAGGAGCCGTAGGTGGGACCACAAATTCATCACTCTCGTAACTACATACCTTTTCTATTCGTTTCACTGTACTAATAGGAACTAATATTACAGAACAAAGTATTTAATGTACAGTCTTAGGCACATGTAAAGAAATTCTGTGAAGTGAAATTGCGTTTCGCTGTAAAGCGAAAAGTTCCTGAATATAAAAAAATACTATAAAATGCAGTAAACAGTAAAAAACTAAAACTAAACCAAATCAGTGTGTTAGTGTTTCAGCCTTTGTCTTTAAAACTGCATCAATTCTCTTAGACACACTGTTGTGCAGTTTTATAAGGAAATCGTCTGGTAGGTTGTTCCAGGAATCTTGGAGAACTTGCCACAGTTCTTCTGCGGAACTTTGTTTCTCACTTGCTTCGGTCTCTGCAGGTAAAATCCCAGAACAGCCTTGATTCTGTTTTTATCTAAAAAGTGCTCTAGT
>JAOUQW010028292.1:0-11483 GCA_028565825.1 Olivaichthys viedmensis
CGCTCCTGTAGGAGCTTGTCCAACTTTATGGCCATGTCAATGAGCCCGTCCAGGGACGCATGACTGTCCCTACACGCTAGTTCAGTCACCACATCGCGGTGGAGCCCTTCGTAGAAGGCGGTGAGTAGGGCCTGCTCGTTCCACCCACTTCCCGCCGCGAGTGTGCGGAACTCTAGGGCGTACTCCACCGCCGTACCGGTGCCCTTCTTTAGGGCAAAAAGCTTGGCACCGGCAGCCCTTCTGTCCGGAGGATGGTCGAACACCGTCCGAAAACGGTCGACCAGTTCGGGGTAGGAACTGATTCCTTGCCCCCCGCTACTCCAGACGGCGGTAGCCCACCTCAAAGCCTTCCCAGTGAGCAAATAGATGAGCTCCGTCATTTTTTCCTGGTCGGTCCCTCCCTCGGTTTCGAAGTACAGGGAGCACTGTAGGAGAAACCCTTGGCAGGTGTAATCGCGCGTGTTGCGCAATCGCGAGTGTTGCGCAATCGCACCGGAGTCAGAACGCGGAAGTGCACTGTTTGAGCTTGCTTGAGCTTGTTCTGGGAATTGTGATCCATTCCCGCCGGTGTGTGTGTGACAGTAGCATTTTTTTTCTCACCATAGTAAGTCACATTGACGCCTCTGAAGTATCCCTACTTTAATAATACTTAAACACTATTTTAATATTTACTATTCAATGTATTTCTTTACTGTAATACCTGCAATAATGGAATGCAATTGCTTCCCAAAAACAACTGATCTATTTATTGTTGTAAAAGCAAGGTCAAAGCAGCAATATATTTACCACAGATAGATCTTTTATTAGTTTTTGGTGGGATAGCCAGTCATCTTTATGGTAATGATAAGCCCCTGTGACCATTTCCCCCTGCCCTCGTCGTCTTTTCTTGCCTAATTTTATTTTCAAACAAACGAGACAGCAGCCCAGAGGACAACTAGACCAAGTTACTTCATAAGGTGAGTAATATACTTACATTTGTGATGTGTAATTTAATGAGAATGAGGGTAATTAAAGTTATGGGCAGCTATAGTTATAGCTAGTTGGTTATGATAGCATAACACCTGAAATGCATAGGCTAGCTAGCTAGCTAGCAGGGTATCTTTGTAAAATTGTCTGTCAGCAATGACTAAAACCACAGACTATATCCTATATTCATTTACCATAAGATTTTGAAAATATCAGTTAATGTAGGAGCACAGACATTTTTTCCATTTTCTTTAAAAGTATTGGTTCAAATTCTACTAATGAAAAGGCATTTTGTTTGCTAGATTTTACATTTTTACCTGTGATGACCTTGGTCGGTGGGTGTTGAAATGAGGAGTCAGAGGCACGGGTCGTGGGAAGTGGAGGTGAATTTTATTGGTTTTTCTGTTGATCTCCCCTTTTCAGGGGCGCTTTTCAGCTTTACGAAATTAAAGGCTTTAAAACACACAAAAGAACAAGACAAAATCATGAAACGGCTTTCGCCGTTTTACCGTTGCGGTTTTCGTCTGGTGCGAGAGCTCTGCTCCGCTTACGAGCTCCTCTCTCTCAGCGCTCCGGCTCCTACTGAGAGAAAACAGGCATATAAATAGGAAGCCGGAAATAATCCGCAGGTGAGACTACTCACGCGATTACCTGTCACATCGCTATGCCCACCCTCTCCATCCGCAGCCGACGCTCGGCCATGCCTACGCTGCCACAAACCCAAAAAATCATTACAGCCTGTATGATATTGGGTATTTCCATAATATCCACTGAAAGGAGAAAAATTACGAAATAGTGTACAGTTTACCATTCTCCTACGTTACATATTTAAGTACATTTAAAATTGTTACGGACTGTTGACGGGAGGCGAGATGGATACAGTTGCAAAAGCCGTTTTATTTAACATTCAAACAAGTACCGGCAACGTAAGCAAAGTAATACATACAACATGCAATGTTTCACACCGGAGACAGAAACACATGGGTACATATACACACACTAATCAGGGACTCACGGGGAACATCTCGGATCAATCAAGACACAGGTGAAACACTTCGGACGAGACAGGGGCATAACCTAAACCAAAACAAAACATGAACACATGGCATTAGTCGCCATGGCAACTGCCAAGAAGTTCGTTGCAGCGAGTTCATGACAAAACCCCCCCTTTCACGCCTTACCCAACGTGTGTAAATGGGAACCTACAGGGGGCACTAGGCCTGTGGGCTCAATGTTTTTGTCCGGATGGATGACCAGAGGCTGGCATTGCACGGGACACGGGGCTTCGGCCAGCAAAGGCTATGCGGTGGAGTGTTTCTGGCGCAGGCAGACTGTGGAGCAATATCCTCTGTGCAGACAGGGGGCGGAGTAATGCCCTCCATGGAGACAGGAAGCTGAGCGATGCCCTCACTGTAGCTAGGGGGCAGGGCAAATGCTTAATCCTTATGAGCAGGAGGCGGAGCGACGTCCTCAGCGGAGTCAGGGAGCTGAGCAATGCCCTCGGTGGTGTCAGGAAGCGGAGTGACTTCCTCCGTGAAGTCAGGGGACTGAGCAACGCCCTCAGCAGGGTCAGGGAACTGAGTGATGCCCTTGGGGCTGGTTTCTGGCAGTGCAGGAACGACCTTGGCACTGGTCTCTGACAGTGTAGGAATGACCTCGGCGCCGGTCTCGGGCAGTGCAGGAACAACCTTGGTGCTGGTCTCTGGCAGTGCAGACACACCCCCGGCAGCCATTAGCCCCCTCAAAAAATTTCTAGGAGGGGATCCTCCTCCTCTCCTAGGAAGCTTGTGAGCTTGACTGGCGTGGGCTTGACTGGCTGTGCGATGAGTGCGCCACTCAGAGGCATGGCAGGGGGAGCGAGACCAGTGGCAAGGTCGTGTCTGCACTGCCAGAGACCAGCGATGTGGGGACGTTGCTTTGCCGATTGATGCCTGTCAGCGCAGAGGACATCACTCCACAGTCTGCCTGCGCCAGGAACGCTCTGCCGCCTATTCCCCACACTGATCGTTAAAATAAAAGAGCTTCCTAATTCAAATGTGTTCTTAATTGGATTGTATTCAGGTTCAGCCAAGCCTTGCTTACATGCAGAATGCAGAAAGCCACCAGGACGTACCTCCTTTCCTGAGGGCACTTCGGTGTGCTGCCTGTAGGGCCTGGGACTGGTCGATCTCGCGATCTACCTCCCATATGATAGCTCTCGGAAGAGCGGGGTAAAGACGCAACAGAGCATCTGCCTTATTGTTCTTACAGCCGGGGTTGTAGGAGAGGGTAAACTGGAAGCGGGAGAAGAACAAGGCCCAGCGTGCTTGTCGGGGATTCAGGCGCTTAGCTTTCTTGATATACTCCAGGTTTCTGTGGTCAGTGTAGACCACAAACGGGTGTTCCGTCCCCTTGAGCCAGTGCCTCCATTCTCTCATGTAACTCTGTCTCATAATTTCGTTTGGCCGGGCAAACCCCAAGAACTTTTAGATGTCCTTAATGTTTTGTGGTGTGGGCCAGGCTGTGACTGCCGTTACCTTTTCCTTATCCATTACTACCCCTTTCTTGCTGATGATATACCCAAAGAACTTGGAACTTTCTGAACATGGAACTCGCATTTCTCCAGCTTCATGAACAGGTTGTTTTCCAGTAGTTTTCTGAGGACTAGCTTGACATGGCTGACGTGCTCCTTTAGCGTGTTGGAGTAGATAAGAATGTCGTCTATGTACGCTACTACGTACTTTCCGAGGGCCTCTCGGAGAACGTCATTGACGAACGACTGGCAGACAGAGGGGGCGTTTACCAACCCATAGGACATTACGAGATACTCGAAGTGATCAGAGGTGGTGCTGAAGACCGTTTTCCACTCATTGCCCTCTCGAATGCGCACTAGGTTGTAAGCACTACGTAAGTTGAGTTTAGTGAACACGGTTGCCTGTCTGAGTTGTTCTAAGGCTGAGGGTACCAGAGGAATTGGGTAACGGTACTTAACTGTGACCTGGTTCAGCCCCCGATATTCAATGCAGGGCCTTAGTCCTCTGCACTTCTTTTAGATGAAGAAGAAGCTAGCAGAGGCGGGGGATTTCAAGGGATGGATGTACCCTGACTTGAGGGCTTCTGTGATGTACTCCTCCATGGTCTCTGCTAGTGACAGGGGATATATATACGGGATCTGGGAGGAAAGGTTCCATAGAGGAGTTTGATGGTGCAGTCATAAGGACGGTGTGGGGGTAATGCACAGGCCTTGGCTTTTCTGAACACTTCGCGTAGCAGGGCATAACATTGGGGAATCGGTATTTCCTTCACGTGTTCGGGACTTTCTATGGTCGTAGAGGCAAGGGTCAGCACTGGATACTGCAGGCACTGCTTATGACAAGATCCTGACCAGGCGAGAATCTCCTTGTTGTCCCAGGAGATGTGAGGGTTATGTGTTTGAAGTCAAGGGAGTCTGAGCACCATGGGATATTTTGGGGATGACATGATGAACAGGGACACTTTTTCCTTGTGCATGGCGCTGGCTTCCAGGTGTGCGGGCATGGTACGGTGGGTGATGACTGCCTTGCCTACTGGCTGTCCATCCAATGCTTGAACTTGTAATGGGGTGATGAGTTTCTCCAAGTCCAGGCCTATTTCCTCGGCCAGGCCCTGGTTAATGAAGTTGCCAGCCGCTCCATTATCGACCAGGGTTGTAATGATAACGCGAGTATCTGAATGTTGCAAGATTACTTGGAGGGTAAATGGTACTGAGGAGATATTGAGGGGGGAATTCACCACTGAGTTGTGGGGAAAATCTTCTCCCCTCCTGCTTTCAGGTGAACTTTGGTTCCGAGCTGGTCGGTGGAGACACGAAGCTATGGTGTGAGTGGCTTCTCCACAGTAGAAGCATGAATGGAGATCCCGGCGGCGTGCTCACTCTCCTTCCCAAACACGGGCATTGCTGATCTGCATTGGTTCTGTCAGCCATTGCGACGAGCATTGCACTTCCTCCGGTTCCTCTTCCCTTGAGGAGTTTATCCAGGCGAATGACCAGGTTAATGAGGGAATCCAGGGTGGAGTGACTGTCCCGACAAGCTAGCTCAGTTAGCACTTCCACATTGAGTCCCTGGCGGAAGGCGGTGAGGAGAGCGGCTTCGTTCCACTGACTCCACGCCGCCAGTGTGCAGAACTCGAGTGCATATGCGACCACTGACCGGGAGGCCTGTCTTAGTGTGATCAGTTGTTCTCCCACTGCTTTGCCTTCAGGTGGGTGATTGAAGACATTTTTAAAGAGCTCCACAAAGCGGGCATAATCCCATGTTTCCTCACACTCGCTGTTCCATGTGGCCCAGCATAGGGCTTTGTCGGTGAGCAGCGCAATGAGCTGGGTAATCCGGTTACGATCTGTGGGAAGATCCCAGGATTCAAAGTACAGGGAGCACTGGAGTAGAAAGCCTTGGCACTTAACTGGATCGCCATCATACTTTTAAGGCTGAGCAATGATCGGGCTGTGCTGAGCCCTGTGTTGAGACTTTTCTGTTATGAAGCACGCAGGTTTGGAAGTGCTGGGTTTATTAGCAGGTTCACAGGAAAGCAAATCAAAGGCATTAGACATACTCAAGGTTGGGTCAGAGGCAATGGCCAGGCGATCTGCAAACAGAAATCGTCGTACACATAAATCTCTGTCAGAAAACTGCTTGGAATTGTCACTGAATACAGGAGCAAGACTTCATTGTGAATGAATGGGATTTTCGGGTTATGCTAAACACATTAGGGCTTTGGTATGTTATTCCTCCCCTTCGCATTATTACAGACATGCCTGTGCCAAAACTGGATGAACTTAAATAGCAAATAGTTGAATCCCTATTAAACTAGAAGTCAAACAAGTAAAAACTCAGAAATGCACAGTGTCAGTTTATATGGCAGTATCTGCGCTGTTGGGAAAGTCAGTGTTAAATATTTAAGTTCTGGAATATTTAATATTCAAGTTACTGGCTCATGCTGCTTTGTTAAGGGGTATCAATGGGGATTTAAATAAATGCAGCCTTTTTAAAAGTTTAATAGTAACATTATTTTAGAATTAGTGTCACGTGCACGCTGGCTTGCACTGCGGTGCGCATGACCAAGCACGGCGGTCGCTACGGCGACGAGCGCCACATGCTCATTGATGTGATTGTCCCCATCTGCGTGTTGATTGTCTGTAATCAGTAAGTGTTTAAGAAGCTTTCCTGTCCCCATCCAGTTTGTTCCTGATTGTTTCATGTTACGTGTAGTTTCTGTGTGAAGTGTATGTTTAAGTGTTTAATAAATGTTAAATGTTGATCGGCTTGCACCTGTGTCCTCCGTCCCGCCATTAAACCATAACAGAATCAGGAACCTAACATGAACACAGCAAGCCGCCCCGAGAAGGCACCGCTTGCCACGCAGAAGCAGCTGTCGTCAGCCGTCCCCCCCGATCGCGGGGCTCATTGCACTGCCAGAGACCAGCTCAGAGGTCATCCCTGCACTGCCAGAGACCAGCACTAAGGTTGTTCCAGACATCACCGAGGGCGTCGCTCAGTTCCCTGACCCTACTAAGGGCGTCGCTCAGTTCCCTGACTCCACGAGGAAGTCGCTCCGCTTCCTGATTCCGCAGAGAACGTGAACTTCCGCTCTGGCTCTTGGCGGTTTCCTTGGCGACTAGCGCCATGTGCTTAATGTTGTAGTTTCTGTTTTGTTTGCGCCTCTGTCTCGTCCTGAGATGTGTCACCTGTGTTCCCAGCCATCTCCTATTAGTCCCCGATTAGTGTGTAGATTTAAACCCCGGTGTGTCTGTCCACGTTGTTGAACATGTGTCTATGTCTGTGTGTCGATCGTCCTTGTTGCATGTTCTATGTGTCTTGCATGTATAACGTTACGTTATACATGCAAGTTATATATCTTTGTTAGTAAACGGCTTTGCAATTGTATCCACCGTCTCTTGCCTCCCGTCAACCCAACCCCTGACAGCTATATCCTGAAACAGCACTGTGGCGTCGGCGGCGGCCGGAGAGAGCGGGGTCATCACGAGGTAACAGGTAATCGCGGAAGTGCTCGCATCTGTGAATGATTAACGGATCTCTATATCTGTGTCTTTCTGCCTGCAGTAGGGATCGCGTTGACGAGAGAGGAGCGGCATGAACGGAGTGAAAAGGCGCGATACCGCTGAGCACTTCCGCGTTTTACGAGCCCCAGATCCGTTGGGGATTTTCTAGTGGGCTTCGCCTCTGGAACGCTTTCAAAGCGTTGCCTTGAAAAAGGACCTTTGACTAATAAATCATTTTCTTTGAAATCTGTTGACCTGCCGTCTGCATTCTCTCTACGCCTCCCGACAAAAAGCTTACAAGCACCCTGATTCACTTTCAAAGATGTTCTCCAGGTCATGGGGACAAATTTAAACATTTAAGTAAAATGTTCTAAATTGTTAAAGCTTGAAAATAAATGCTTACTTGGAGTTACGCATACTATATATTAAAGTCATGGTCTATTTTCCTGCAATAAAATGTTACAGTGGTTCTGAGAAGCTAGTAGTAAGATACATTTAATGTAACCTATAGTACAAGTTACTACAGGATACTATACACACTACAGAAATTACTATATAGAATTACTATAAGATCACTACAGTATATTAATACCCATTTTCAGTAGATGACACTGGGTTAATTGTTTTTTCCCCCTTTTGCAGCATCCTTTGAAAATGGGTTTATTAGCATGAGCTTTATTAGGCAACTAAACAATTCAGTTTTTATACTGATACTGATACATACAAAGGGGAACATTCTTTGTGATACAAGCGCACAAAGAATTTAATGACTTAAAGAAACACGACAAATACACTTGAGAAAATCAACGAATGTGCAATACAAAGAAACTAACAAGAACACAACAAAACTACACACAAAGTGGACTTAAGCATTAACTTGACACAGGTGATAAGGATAACAGGTAACGAAGACGAAAACCATGTAGTAAGACATGTGCAGTTTAGTTTAATGTGGCTACGGGAAACTAACTAAGAATCTGGAAATCATAATGCTTGCGCAAGATTTAGCTACTTTATTTGTGCTTTATTTGCCATTTCAAGTTCTCAAATTAATATTAATGTACCATGTTTTGGTTTATTGTTGCTCGTCTAATGAAACCATATGCACAATTTAAATTAAGTAGGCGTAGTTCCTACTTATTGTCCTTTCCTACCTATGTACATGTGCGTGACTGTGTCCGTGACACAGGCATTGAAGAATCCAAGTTCGTCCTCACCTGGTGTTTTTTCCTTTTATTAGGTAAAATTCATTAAATTAATGCACATTTTATGATTCTCAAGATGTATCTTAAAAACCTAATGTCACCATTTAAACTAATTTAAATTAGACAGTTTTGTTAGATAATTGTTTTTAAATAAATTTTATACAGTCTGATTTTTAACAATATTTTTTATTTTAAAATGGTTAACAAATACTGTAAAATTACAGATAATGTCACGGTCTTCACTGACAACCTCCCAAGTAAATACCACCCCACACCGCCAGACGGCCCCGTCACCTGAATTCTAACACTTCCAGTTCACTCACCTGTTCCACATTCCATCATCATCACCTTTCAGTATTTATACACACACCTACCTGGACTCATTGCGAATTATTGCCTATCTTTCCATGACATTACCGAGCGTTTATCTCTTGAATGGATTATCCGGTTATCGAACCTATTGCCTGTCTTTTTTGTTAACAATTTTTGCCTGCCCCTGTTGTTTTGTTCGCTGATTGTCTGATTACCTGGTTTTCTTGACCCCTTGCCTGTTTTGTTGACCACCGCTATTGGATTGTGCTTTACAATAAAACTCTGCACTTGGATCCGCTCCCGTGTTTGTGTGAGTCTGACCTTACAAATAATGTATTTTATTTAACAGTAATAGATCATTGTCATTAATTTAATGGCTAATAGTTAATAGAATGATTTGCAATGTAATTTTACTACCATAAAACTGTTTTTTTGAAAAACTGCGCATAAGGGAGGAGGGAGAATGGAAAACAGCATTCATCCACTACGCGAACATCCTTGCTCAAAGGAAAGCCCCGAACTTTAAAGTGGGATGAAGCTGCCCTCCAGGCTTCACCAGCACCCCCATACTGATCTACCCTCACCCTCTCTGTTCGTGTGGTGTGGGTTGTGCCAATTACCTCCACACTTACCTCCATTTTTTAGTTCTTCAGTTGCCTGTATGCCGCAACAAAGGTTAGTGTACACCCTGCTTGGTGAGCTGATATGCCTCTGTGTGAAAGAAACTGAGTGTGTAAATCTGTGAGGAAATCACTTCAGCTACATTCTCTGCGAGCTCGAGGTTGTTCCTGCTTCAGATGGTAGGAGCACTTCTGAGTCTTTAGTGGAGTCAATTAGGATGCATTAGAGCAGCATTGAAACACTGTGCAGGTCTTTTCATGTAAGGCTCACCTTTAACCTGTAACCTTTATGTTTAGTGTCTTGCAGTTCCCCAGAGCCAGTTTTGACTATTCAAACCACAAGACAAAGAGAAGAAAACTTTCCTTTCAGTCAAGGAACGCTTATGCAAAATGATCAAAAAGCTGCACACGACCTCAAAGTGCCATAATAATAACACACCTTGGACAAAGAGGGAAGATTTTCTTTCAGCATGTTTCTTAAAAAGGAAAAGAAAGGAAGGAGAGATAGAGTCGTAGCCTTTGAAGCTTCTCTGGTTCCTCCCTGTTTCTTATGGTGAGATCAACGGGGGGAGAAAGTCACGAAAGGAAATTATCAGGCTTAATGAGACTGCAGGCTATAATTTCATATGAACTTTAGAGGTTAAGCAGCTCTGACACAAGAAAATCAAATGCTCAGTTCACACTTCCAACACTTCGGCACATGCGTTTATCATTATGCTGACTCTAGGCTGTCCAAAAAAAACTTGATGTGCATTTCCTGAAGAAAATACTGAGGAGCTGAAAGTGATAGAGGGGTAAACGATGGATTGAAGTTTTTAAAAAAAGATCAATTTAAATAAATATCTTTAAAGGCTCTCAAAGTTTGAAAGTTTTAATATTCATGACTGAAGAGATGGGAGGATTAAAGAAAGAAAGAAAGAAAGAGAAGTGTGAGTTTAAGTGAAACTGCTGATTGGTCAGCTGCTGTAACGCCCATTATATGACATTATCAGGTATCAGTTGGAATTCAAATTGACCAACATTTTACACTTTAATATGAAATATTTTAATATTTTTTCTACAAAACAAAGTTTGAACAGAGTCTGTATAAGTTTTTACAGTACTTTGAGTCTTTACATTACAGAAAAGTGGGGAAGAATATTATTAATAATAATAATAATAATAATAATAAGAGCACACACCGTAATTACTTCACTACTACACATCGCACTAATAAAAACACTTTACACTCAGTTAACACTGCGAATACCCCAGACACATGTTCACAAACACACAATATACTCGCCGTTCAAGTTGTTAAAGTTGTAAGGGGAAAAAAGGACTTTGTTGAACTTGATGGAAAAAGTCAGTCTTTATTACAATAAAAAACTGTAATGAAGCACCAGTGAGTAGCCCTCCGGATCCACCAGAGTCAGACTGAACCCAGATCATCTAAAACCTTTATAATATAAACCTCTTGAGCAGGAATTAACACCCATATACAAAACATTTGGCATCCTTTTGACTGAGATGGTCCTCTTTGTTCTATCCCAGATCCCAGACTATGATTTGCATAACTTCCTGGTGTAAGTGTTAAGGTTATGCCAGACATGAGGACCTTTCTTTGTTGTTATGTTGATTGGGCAATTTGCGATAACAGCTTATCAGGAAGGAGGAACTTGAAGGGTTTGAATCAAATCAAAAACAACCTTTTTAAAGACACTGTATTTCCTTACAAAGTTGTGAGAACACTATTGCTAGTCAACTGGATAATATAGATGCCGATGCTCAGAAGGTCACTGACATTCAGGAATCCTTCAGTCATCTGGCCGAGGTGGGGCTCACCCATGTGCACAATGCAGGTCCAACTTTCCACACATTAGAGCCAATCACTGAAGATGAAGTGGCGACACTGGTGGCCACGAATCATCCAACAACCTGCTCTTTGGAATCGATACCATCCACACTTCTCCAGACAATCTCCAACGACCTTGCACCGTATGTGACCGCCATGATCAATGCAATTCTATCAAGTGGTCTGGTTCCTCCGATCTTCAAGTCTGCTCAAGTCACACCTCTGCTCAAGAAGCCCACGTTCAACCCCTCTAATGTGGCTAACTACAGACCTGTTTCCCTACTTCCATTCCTATCCAAGACCCTGGAACGTGCAGTTCTCGCACAGCTGTCTTCATATCTTCAACTGAATGACCTCCTGGATACCAACCAGTCTGGTTACAAGCCCATGCACTTGTAACTGAAACTGCCCTTCTCGCAGTCACTGAAGCTCTACACAACGTGTCGCGGAAATTTCTATAACACCAAAGAAAGAGTCGTCCTTACTCCCTTATGAAGCTTTATTAATCAGGCAAGCAGCATACATTC
>JAOUQW010028293.1:0-11483 GCA_028565825.1 Olivaichthys viedmensis
TATTAATTATTAAACATTAAACAGTTAATATCTCTCTCAAAACAAAAAACAAAATCGCCAGAGGTGTAAATTCACTTCCTCATAAATGATAATCGAATGCTGGATTAAAATGGAAGTGAGCCGTTGCTCTTTCTCCTGCCAGTAGTGCTACAGAAACAGCTGAGACGCGGCCGGTGTGGATTGATACTGATTAATAGGGCTAAAAGAAGGCTTGTTTATAGTAGAAGACCTTATACTTCATTGTCTGCATACAGTTAATGTAGCTATACAATAGACATTTTAAATAGAATTTCTTAGTTTCATTCTATACAAATGTACTGCTTGTTAGGGTATATAAGGACATGCAGTATTTAGTTATGCTATGACATTTTGCTCTATTCATATTCTGTGGCCTAAAGAAATCCTCCACTTTTCAATCTATAGTTCATGACTTCTCCCCATGTCCCCTGTTCTCTGTAGACCAGTCACTGGCTGGAGATCCTGCAGACTCTGCTGCTGAGTGATAGTCAGGATCTGTGCCACCGTGGTGTGGTCATCACACTCAACCTGATGCAGGCAGAGAGGAGTCTGGCTGAGAACCTAATGGAGAGTGAGGTGCTGGAGATCCTATCTGTCCAGGCTAAGGCAGCTGATGCTAACAAGGCTCCTGTCACCAGAGCAGCCCAGCGCTGCCTCGACGTGGCTCTGGAGTACGGCTTCATCAGGAGCAATGATGGCAAAACCTGTGGGAAATCCGCACCGTAATTGTATGGGTTATCTAGATGGAGGAAGCTCACTACATGTCTTAAAATAAGTTTGCATACCTTATATTACAATTTAATATGTGATTGTAGTCCACATTTAAGTCTTTAGAGCTTTGCCAGTGGATGCAAGCTCAAATGTAAGTCTTGTTAAGTATCCGGACTGAATTAAGAATGGACAGCAGGGAGGAGAGGAGCATTCTTAGCATCTGACATCTTCATTTCATACCAGCTTTTGCAGTCACCTTTTAGGGGTTGCAGTCACCTGTTTCTTACATGGCGCATTTATCTTCACAGTGAAAGACAGATTTAAAGAGACCAAATATTTAATTCACTTAACTTGCACTGAAGATTTAGTTTTTTTGTTTCCTTAATATTACTGTCCTTCTGCATTCCAGTAAACCATTTAATTACTTTGTCATGCAGTGGTTCTGTATGATACGTCAAATGTATACCATTTAACAGTGTTAAATGCTATGCATTTAATGACTACAGTCGCTGTTTTCTACATGAACCACGACATTCAGCACCATGTTATGTTAATGAATTTATGTTCAGCACGCTGCCTCTGCCTACGCTACATTATTATTTGTTACCACTCGCATTCATTGCCTTTGAAGGCGTTTTGCTGTTGCAGTTTTTATGTAATATTGATTGATCATATCATAACAAAAAATAAATAAATAAACGTAGCGTGGGGAGATCATTTCATTGATTTTTTTTTATAAACATGAGACATTTGCAGGACATGCATCCTGTTTGGCTTTCGAAAATCTGTTAAACGCGTACTGCGCATGTCATGTTTCCTGAGTAAAACCACGTGACGAGCCAGATTTCGTCAAACCAATCCACAGATCATCCATCTGCAGAGCAGATCTTATATTCAATTCAATAAAGCTTTACAGTATTGCCAAAGCATTGAAAGAACTCTGCACTGTGCTCAGCTGTGCTTTGCAGTGGTACGACTGGGGGGGTCACTGCTCTTTAAATGGAGCCAGTATTTTAATGGGTCTTTTTGGAATTTTGAGTAACAGTGGAAATCGGCCTAATTCAGCTCTGCAGCCGTTGTGTGTTGTGTTTCTGTGGACATGAAGAATGCTTTTACAGAATTCAGTGTGTAGAATTTGAGCTGGGTGTTTGTCCCATTGGGTGAAGTTTTGGTTGGTGAGTGGGCCCCACACCTCACTACCGTATAGAACAATAGGTTCTATGACTGATTCGAATAATTTGAACCAAATTGGGATCTTATAAATGGTCTATGTTCTAGACATGCAGTCAAGGAGTGTAATAGCGCTTACGTAAGCACGGGAAAACGAGCAGCAGTTTCATGGCATGCTGTGATGTTACGTTTGCGGCCTTTAGCGAGATGGATAGTAATAACACTGTGCACATAATGAGTCATTTAAAAAGGGATTTCTATCAGGGAATGAGAGGTGGTCATTAGGCTACTGAGGTTGATGAAGATACCGCTCGCTTTCTCAGGGATGCTGCCCAAAAACTACTGACTAAAGGTGTTTTTGGTATTCTGTTGTATTTCTCTTGTATTTGTAAATAATAAATAATTTGATAAAAGGTCATAAATAAATTATTTAGCATTAACAGTAATTCTTTCATTTTCACTTTATTTACCATAGTGCAAAACATATATCATCTACTATTTTCATCTATTAATTCATAATTACTGCATAACTCTTTAAAGTTAACTGTTAAGCATTAACAATAATGCATTCTTCACTTGGCTTTTATGGTGCAAAAAGAATTCATTCACAAAATCAGCAGTTAATATTTTTATTGCACAATTTGAAACGTGACTAATATAGATGTTAGTGCATTAGAAACGTATTTAAGATTGATAATTTCAACTGCTTCAAAAAAAGAAAAGAAAAAAATGCTTCCATGTAATTCCTAAGCTCAAAAACAAGCACGAATGGTTCTTTAGCCTGGACCAGCACGCATCTGTCCTCGACATCAGACAACATTGAGGGCGACCAGTATTTAAATGTCCATTTGTTTTTGTTTTTCCAGCAAGTATATTGTTATTTATAAATATTACCTTCATTATGGACAGTCCTATTAAAAGGGTCACCCAGATGTGCCCTAAGCCTGTCCATATGTGTTGGCTTGAACACACTCAGTGCCAATGAGACCTGATGGAGCATAATACACGTTTAGACAAGCTGGGCAAGGACTTTCCTGTCTAAATTGTTATATTATTCTTTTTTTTAATTTTATTAAAGTAGGAGTACTTCTAGCGAGGAAATCCTGCACATTGCTTTTCTTTACTATTTGCTTCATTACTGTTGCCAAAAACAATAATAATAATAAAAATCTTGCGTTGTATTGCGATTACAGATAGAAGGCCGACTACCTGGGCGAGCTGTTTGGCATTTTACGAGGTAGCTAACATGATCATAGGTTTATTACTATTATTAACTAAATCATGATGGGGAAAAACTACCCTTAAATACAAAGGAATCGACTCCGAAATGAAGCTCCAGTGTTGAGTTGCGGTTGATCGGACAGCTACAAGGTGATGGATAGCATGACACTGCATGTAGGTAGCTACCTGCGACCTACATTAACTTTGTTTAAAAAAAATGTCAAAATATTTGCTGCTGTTTGTTCCCTGCCGAACCTAGAGCTATTGCAAGTTGTTGTTGTTGTTGTTTTCATAAAACATGAAAAACTAAATAACTTATAATAATAAACAAGTATAATAGTATAATAATCTTTGCTTTGGCGGACTAACCTGTGCCAAAGCATGACGTGATGGGCATGACGTGATGGGCATGACGTGTGGGCATGACGCGATGGGCATGACGCGATGGGCATGACGCGAGGAAGAAGTCAGCGATGCCAGGTCTACGGTTACTCAACCAAGCTGGACTATTTCCGAACGGTTTATTTTCTCTCTGGTGTTTTGCCTTAGATTAAGTCAAACATCTAACTTTTGTGTTTGTTGTTGTTGTTGTTGTTGTTGTCGTTGTTATATTTTAATGCAAATAAGAAAGGCGCAGGCTATTGCATGTACGGCAGGCCGCACTTATTACTGAAATGTCGCAAATGAATAGGTGCGGCGGAAACAATTTGTGGATTTCACGCAGACCTGGCAACCCTGCGGCACGTCGCACCAGTGGAACCGGCGCCTGGGGGGAAAAGCCTCTGCTATGGGCGAATAATTTAACCGGATATGAATGGAAAGTACTTCATACCGTCGTAAACACTTCCAAAGCCGACACGTTGTTGTTGTTTTTTTATTTAATTTAGCAATAAATGAGGGGTTTGTTTGTTTGTTTTTGCACCGTGAAAGCACTTCCGGCTCTCCAGCCATGGCCGGGTCGGAGCAGATGTTCACGTACACCGCCAAGGATTTTGTGTACAACGTACGGCGCGCTGATGGGAAGATGACCGACACTCCGTCCAGGTTCGACGCCGCTCTGACACGCGCCTGGACGGAGAATATGGCTCGCGGGCTTTTCCGCTATGATTTAGGACGTTTGGAGACGCGGGTGTTACCCGGCGAGTGCGGATACGTCGCCCAGCTCAACGTCCAGAGAGGCGTGGCGAGGAGAAGAGCTCAGGTCGTGCTGAGCATTCGGCAGCCATTCGACCCGCAGCTCTTCAACTTCAATCTAATCGACCCCGGGGAAATCTTGTTCCGGATGCGGCATGCGGAGGTTATTCCCGCGGAGCAACGCTCATGCGCCGTGATCATAAACGCCAGTCCGTTAGAGTTCGGCCACTGCCTGCTGCTACCCGAGCCTTCCCGGTGCCATCCTCAGATCCTAACGCCTCTGGCCCTTCAGATCGGGCTCGAGTCCGTGTTCCTCAGCGCGGATCCGGGATACCGGGTCGGGTTTAACAGTCTCGGGGCGTTTGCCTCCGTGAATCATTTACACCTTCACGGATATTACTTGAATCACGCCTTACGGGTCGAATGGGCCCGCACAGAGCCGATGCTTCCCAACAAGAGCTTGTACCGGCTCGTGGACTTCCCGAAAGGATTCATGTTCTACACGGACGGCCGCGAGGAGCCGCGCGTCACCGCCGCCGCCGCCTGCAGACTCACCGACATTCTGCTGGAGAGAAGTGTGGCCCACAACGTGTTCATGACCCGAGGCTGCCGGCCCGGCAGTGAGGGCAAGGACCAACCCGGCAGTGAGGGCAAGGACCGGCCCGGCAGTGAGGGCAAGGACCAACCCGGCAGTGGCAGTGAGGGCAAGGCCCGGCCCGGCAGTGGCAGTGAGGGCAAGGCCCGGCCCGGCAGTGAGGGCAAGGACCGGCCCGGCAGTGAGGGCAAGGCCCGGCCCGGCAGTGGCAGTGAGGGCAAGGCCCGGCCCGGCAGTGAGGGCAAGGCCCGGTCCGTCAGTGAGGGCAAGGCCCGGCCCGTCCACCACGGAGTGCGCGTCTTCATCTGGCCCCGAGTGTCCTGCTTCGGAGCGAAAGAGGAGTCCGCCTTCAACGTGGCGCTGTGCGAGCTGGCCGGCCATCTCCCTTTTAAGAACAGGGAGAGCTTCGAGGGCATGGACGAGGATGGGGTCAGGGCAATTGTTCAGAAGTACCTCCTCACTGATGAAGAGTTTACTGACTTGCAAAAGCAAATTGTTGAACAATTGTGAACGGCACTTGGACCCGGACTGTTGTGTCTTCACGTCGATTTAAAGGTGTGCAATGTTAAGGCGTTTTTAGATGTATAATAATCGTAGGATTTCACAGATACCTCAGAAACTGGAATGTGCAGTATTGCATGCAATAGATCTGGATCTGGCATGGAAACTACCCCAGCCAAAGCAGAGCTGCAGAGCTGGGCCTTTTTTTCCTTTAAAGGCAACTTGCGTGGCATATGTAATTTTAACAGAGGGGATGTGGCCCGGAAGGAGAAGGCTCGGCAATGACTTTAAACGACATGAACGAATGTTCACCAAAAGGCACAGCACGGCTCGCTAACAAATCCGAACCCAAGACTATCCGTTTTAGTGAAAATACAGAGAGGTTTGAGTGCAAACTTGACCAGACGACATAAAAACACAACCAAAACACGAGGAGTCGTGCATTTTCTGTGGTTGAATTTCAAATGGCATGCTACACTATACACATAGGGCACTAGGTAGGTTATACAGCATTATGTTATACCCTATGTAGCGTGTAGAGCGCGCTCTACTGAAGCCACCGATCCAGCAGTGTCCCCCATAGACTTGCATTATTCTTTTACTTTAAGATACAGACAGACAGAACATCTAATATTTTCTGTGTTTCATAATATACTGCGACCTTTAGTTTCTTATGACTACGTAGTCATTGAGGGTCAACAGCGCTGTTTAGAAATGGTTCCTTAAAACTAATGCACTAGTCAAAGACATAACTGACTAGAAATGTATTATAGTGCCTGGGCAAAATCCAACATATCCACCATTATTTACAGTCAGTTACTCAATAAAATAATGGATCAGATATCCTAGATTGGTTAACTTAACTTTGTCAAATATCCTAATCTACCAAGCTTATCTAGCTAACTAACATTTGCGAAGAAAATTGGCGAATGATCTTTTTTCTTCTTCTTACTAGTTGAGCTATCTGCAGGCTTCTGTTGTTGAGTTATGAGAAATGTTACAGGTGTAATGGTGGCATTCTTTATGACCATTTGTGTCCTGTAGTCACGAGCAAGACCTGTGTGGCCCCATGACATTATGTCTAGAATAACACAATCTAGGTCTCCAATATGTACGATTGAAAACAGTTCTGTTCGCCTCTAGGGCGGACATGTGCCCTACTAGGGGTGTGATGGTATGCCGTGATAAAGGAATCTGAAATCGTTATGGGTTATAGGGTTAGGCAATACTAGCATATATGACTACAGGATGTTACAAGATTCTATAAAACAGGGTAACCACCTTTTTTTTTAGAAAAACCTGCCTCATGAAAATCAGAAAACATGTACTTCTACATTGTTTTGACGAACTACCAAGGCAATCATTAACAAGTCAGTTTTAAACAAGACGTTTTTCGAAGTTTTTATAAGCAAACGATTTAATATTTGCACTGCCTTTCTGTTATATGCCATTTTATGTCATCCTCTTCAAAAATGCGAAGCTGTAAGCGGATACTGTGATGTACTGAAAACCATTACTGCGTTGTATAGTCATCATTCCTTGAATGTTTCATACTGTTCCACCTACTTACTATCCCATTTCAAATGCCAGTAGAGTACATTTCTGTGTTTACTGAAAGCCTCATTATTTAGTCATAAATAAAGGATGTGTGCAATGCTCACAAGTAAGCTCACAGTTCCGCCAGCAGCTCCCTGCATATGATCATGATTTTTATTATGTTTATTAATCTCAATCAATAATACCTCGGGGATTTCCTTTGTATTTGTTTGATTTGTTGTGTAGATAATCTTCACTGGATATTGCATTATTGAAAGTGTGAAAATAGTGTATGTGTGTGACACAGGCTCATCTGTGGACCAGGAAGATCTGAGTTGACCATGGCCTCTGCTGTCACATCCCAGAGAAAGACAGTGGCAAGCTAAAATAATGAGAGTATTTGATGGGTTAATCAGCGTGAGTGCCTTGAGTGGGTGTGATTTCTCAGTATGAGGTGTGATATTGTGAAGCCATGGCAACTTGTTAAGTTATTCGATTTAATGGATGGGGAATGGAGAGGATTCCTAAAACTTTGTGTTAAAATGCATGCAATATCCCTCTTTATCCACATCAGGGAGCTGTTGGTCAGTTCTCAGGCATCCTGTCTCGCAGAGTTGGAGTTTGGGCAGCAGCACTGAGAAGGTCTTTGCAGGAAATATGGCGGCCAAGACTTCCGCAAACACGACAGGTTCCTGCAGCTTAATAGACATCTCTGTCAAGAGAAATGGAGCGTCTGTTTTGCATCATATATCAGAGATGGCAGACAGAAACCATAGAGAAACAGTTACATCAGAGAAAACACTAAACCGTACAAGTGCTGTGGTCCTCCAGAACTGGACTTTTTGGCATGTTCAATACCTTTATCAGTCAGTTTCTTCTTTATGAAGCTGAATTGGTTTGTTTGGAGTAGTAATTTGGGGGTCCGAAACAACATTTGGACTTCTTTTACTTCTTCTTTGGTTACAGTCTTCATGTCACTTGGTAATGAAGTACATTTATGATAAAATGTTATTTTTATTGCAGTATTTTTATTTTTATCATCTGGATGCTATGTCAGTCCTGTAGGTATACCTGCCTTGTATTACACTCATTAGCCATTTTATCAGGTCATCCCACCATATAGGTGCACTTTATAGCTATACAGTTACTTACTATAGATTTTACAGTTTTTCATCCCCCCTCTACCCTGCCCACCAACAGAAAGGGACCATAATAGGACTACCACTGAACAGATATTATTTGAGTAGTGGGCCATTCTTAGCACAGCAGCAACACTCGTATGGTAGTATGTGTGGCGCTGATAACTGATAGAGGGCTAGAAAATACTTGGAGAAAATTGAACTGCACAAATTTAAATGAACCAAAAAACACGCTGATGGGCGTATGGGAGGGGGCAGGACTGGAAACAAACTTGAAAAAGTCTGTCATTCATTGTGTCACGCCCTCACTGGCCTCCCCGAACTCCATGCCCCAGAATTCCCCGCTCATCCCTACAGCGCGCAGGGAGCCGGCCTGCACACTTCCGTGTTCGCGATCTCCGACATTCTGTCTGCCAATCACCCGACCTATCGCCTGCTCCTTGACACCGAGCTTGCCCAGTCCCCGAGTCCTGTCTGCCTCCTGCCTCGTCGTTCGTAGCCCACGCCTACATCCTCCCTGCCAGCTCCGTGACACATTGGTCTGAAATATGGTGACAGAAATTGTATAAAAAAATAAACTCTTGTAAATGCATGGAAATCAACCAAGAATAGTGCTAAATAACAAATAAATCATTACAATATTATATAAATATAGAGTTTAAAATATCAATGATTTTATAAACTGTATTCAGCATTGCTTTTTTTGTGTTCCTCAGCCCAGATATCCAGAATACACTGTACTTCCGCAGCACTCCAGCAATCTTCTGGCACTCATTTTGTTAGTTTAGCCAGCTTGCATGTAAAAAATACTGACCACAAGCGATAATACATAGCATGTTTGGTTCATTTCCTGTACTAAGGTATGCACTTGAGTGCGATTGCTGTGTTCACACCTCCCCAAACAAACCGAACCAAAGGGCCTAAACCACCAGGATTCAACTTAAACGGACTAAATATTGCATATTTTAAAGGGCGCCAATAAAGTGGCCAGTAAGTGTACACCCATTGTTTTAAAACCCCAACAACGCTACTATGACTGATACATTTGTACCAGCACAACACCAATTACCATGCCACTGCCATTTCAGTGTCACTGCTGTGCTGACAATGTTCCACCACACGAATAATATCTACATCTATAATACGCTGCATGTGCGGTGGATAGAGATTAGTTTGAAATACACTGGAGCGATCCTTTAATGGTCTTAAAAGGAGTGAAAGGAACGTGAAGGGACATTTTCAACAGGGAGTCCTTTCAAGTAAAATGTATGTTACATTTTGCTTCCCAATAAGATCAATAACCACTTCTCAACAACACTGGCTGCTGTCTGCTCTGTCTCTTTATTCAAGCCACACTGCTCTTTACATACCCAGTGTCTCCCTGGAAGCCAACAATGCCCTGGCAACTCCTGCTTCACATGCAGCTCCTGTGCATAGCAGAAAATTGCAAAACAACTAATGCACAATCCTCTACCAGAAAGCCCCCTTAACATTACAAAAGAACCATCATCAAATAGAAAAGGGGCAAAAGGTTCAAGCAGATAATACTACATCACTAATCACTGCCTAGACATATAAATGACATAAAAGAAAGCAACACGTATTTGACTACATTTAATTGTCTAACATGGTATATACCAACAAAAATGAGAGTTCATTAACATTTTAGTCTATTATACTGGCAACCACTATCATTTATACATAAATTAGAAAAAAAAAAAAAAATCCCTTACCTGCAATATAGCGACCTATTCTTATAGTGATCACAGCAATGTTATTATCATGACAGAAAATGAGTATTAAGGAATTCTGTATTACGAACTAGTGACAGATTAGTCCCGGTAAACCTAGCTCCAATAACACCTGAATCCAATAACATATTGAGGTCAGGTCTGAGTTAGTGAGTCACAAGGGTGTTGGTGGAACTGGGTGTAGTTACTTCTTTTGGTGTAAATACTTTTCAACACATTAAAGGGACATCTGTTCAATCAACGGTAATATAGGTTTACTTTATCACAAAAGAAAATTCATTCATTCATTCATTCATTCATTCATTCATTCAATAGTGGTGTAGGTTTCCCACTATTCAAGGGATTGACAAAGGTCAACCAAAAAGCAAACCTGCTTTGTAAGTCGATAGAGTGAGTCCCACTTTAAACATGCTTCCAGACAAACTTATCTCAACACTGCCGTTTGTGCAGAATATGAACTGGACCCAATTCAACTGCCCGTGAAGTCCTTCTTTATAGGTACACAATATTTTAAAATGATGTTGCTAATTCCACTTTAAAATACTAAATACAGCTGACTAAATTATTACATTCTTTGTGGTGTTTTGTACAAGAAAGTGAGTGGTCCATTTTAGCTCTGGGGAGAGAGTCAAACTAGAAGCATTATTCTAGAAATCCACATACATTTGAACCTCGCTGATAATTTCAAAACAATTTAGAATTCATCAAAATATCAGGACTGGATTTTTCTTGGACATTCCTACTGCATGCCTCATATTTCTGACTTTCTTTTTTTATTCTGTGCGTCTGCATATCATTGCAGTCTGTGGCTCATATCTTCCACAACTAACAGCTGCAAAAAGCATACCAAGTCAGCATTGCTGATCTACACAAGGCTATAGGAGCATTACTAATGTAGTGTGTGTGTCAGGCAGCTGAATTCGGATAGAGTGAACTATATTCAGCAAACATCTCAAAATATATTTCACTCATCTCTTTTTCTTGATTTCTTGCATTTATTTTCTCCTGTCTATTTCTGTGTCTCTCCTCCATTGCCTTTTCTCTCTCTTTATTAAATGACTAATTTAATTGAGCCCGTGGCCACCAATTCATATTATTTCCAGGTGAAGGCTTTTGTAACTAAGGCTAGCTTAATCAGAGGAGACCTGTGTCATCTGTTTGCACTGAAAGAGCATCCAGGTCTTTTTCTTGCACAGTGCAATGTGATATCTTGCATCTACAACACTACACTGTTATAGGGCGGAAAAAAAGGTTATTTGCTGATTCTTTTCAATTGCTGGAGGCTGTTTGGTATGTTTACAGTTTCAGTCTTGTTTATACCGTCTCCTTGGCTTCTGACAGTAATGCTACATACTGGAAAAGGTCATGCAGTGATGTAACCACAACCATGGCTAAACAAACATTTCATGCTCATTCATATGATGTGGGCCTAAGGTTTTGTATAATTTAAGAACTATCCTATAGCAGCCACTATTTAACATAATTAAAAGTGGTTTGTGATGTTCATGTTTGTTAAGCCTGGATGGAAAAGGTTTTGTATCTTTGAGATGCCCATCATGTGTAAAGTGTGCTGTGAGTAGGGTAAACATAAGACAGTCATGCTGCTTTACATTAGAGATAGAATAGAATACTCCTTTATTGTCACATATACAGTACAGTGAAATTGATTCTTCACATATCCCAGCATGTTGGTAAGCTGGGGTCAGA
>JAOUQW010028294.1:0-11481 GCA_028565825.1 Olivaichthys viedmensis
TCTGATAATGTTCTGAGCATCAAACAAGTTCCTAAATTCATATAACTTGAGTTATATTTATTTGACTAAATATTCATACAATGTATCACTAAATAAAGAGTAATAATTACTAAAAGTTTATTGATTTACATTTATTGGTATTGAACAACAGACAATCTTTCTCAGCCTGAAACTTTTTCTAGGGAAAAGAAATGATGGAAGAAATATTGAAACGGTAACCTACTACCATATGAAATACTGAGCATGTCTGATGTATGACAGCTGCTGTAATTTCTGCTGCTTTGGAGAGAGGGGCCTGTTTCCGGAAGATAGTCTAATTTAGGCTCTATTCCCTGAGATTTGATTTTTTAAATAGAACCGGTGATTAATCACCCCGTACTAAAATGACAACTGGGTATTCTCTAAAGCAGGCGTAGCAGCCACTTTGGGAGAACCCCCCCACCATGTGCCAGCTCTTAATAAAGCTCTAGAATACCAAAATACCACAGCAACATTTACATGATGTTTATGGTCTTTTTCTGTTATCTTACACATTCTGCATTAATTCACCATATTTTCTAACCGTCAACATATGAAGAGCAACTCTCCCTTCATTCATGGAGAATAAGAGGACAGTGTAGAGGAGTGGGGGGTTGCCCGCTGAGAGCAAATAGTCCCAGATTTAGCTTTGCTAATCCTGCCCTATCTCAACAGGGAAGGCCGCTGACCATATCAATTCATAAATGAAAGGTGAAGTACAACTAAGTGCTTCATAGTTTCTCCCATTCAGGGAAATGAATAGGCCTGGCCTTTTTGCCTCTGGGCACAATGCTCTGGAACTGCCATTCTGTCCCTTATTCTCTGAATTTTAAATTATATTCACAACTCTAAGATGCACAGAACTTCTACTGCTCAAAATCGCATCTTCTAATTAGGGTTTATGTTACCTTAGATTGTGCTATTGCTGCTTAAGGCATGGTATTAAGCAATACAACTACTAATAATAGGCTATAGTTCTGTATGTGGTAGATGAGAACAATATACAGTGTAGTAATCAAAGCATAATGGATGACTCAAACAAGGTGTAAAACCTGAAGAAACACTGATGGCATTCACTGCATTCAATACAACAAATCTCAAAATAGCATTTTGGAGGTAGTTCTTGTACATTCTTCAACATGTCTTTGCAATTTGTCTTTGGACTTTGCTTGACACCGACCTTATCATAAAAAAAATAGGATTTTTAAAAATTCTTCAATAATCTGTTACAAAGCGATAACACAGTGAAATGTCACACAGAGGTCTAAATTAAAATTACATTTGGTTAAAGCTGATAAACTGAGATCTTGCAAAGAGGTTTGTCATTTAAAAGTCATGCAACCACCAGTGACTTTTCAATACCCTGAAAAGTCTGACTTGTAGTGGATTAAATTGCTTCTGATACATGAATCATACTTCAACACAACAGAGTGATTAATGATGGCTAAAAAATAATTATGGTTAATTATATACTGAAAAAATGGATGAATAGACTAGATGAATCCTCTAGTTCACCCTCTGTTTTTCCCCAATGTTAACTAATGCTTGTGTATGTGGTCTAGGTTCATACATGTGGTGACAGTGCTTACAGCTTACATGCTTACAGCCTTAGTTACAGCATGAGCCTGTATTAGAGGACCACTAAGCGATTTTCATCACATTTTGAAACAACCAATATGATAGTGTTATTAGAGCTCTATATTGACACCGTGGTTTGAGGCCACTTGACTGTTGCTTCGCCACCTTCAGCTAGTTTTAAAAGCTACACTGATTAGCATATAATGTATTGCAATGGTACAAAAGCGGCGCAGTTAGCACTTTTGGTCTCGCATTTAACTGCCCACCATGCCAGGTACAGGCTAATTAACCAGAGGCTTCCCTTTTACAGCACTAATAGACATCTAGGGCAACTGCTGAAATTTGTGGTTATCTCATTATCGTCCAGCCTCTCTGCTAATTCCCATGTCTTTTCGCTGCTTTTGTTGTCAATAATAAAATCACCACAGAAGCTATGGCTCATAGCAAGAAGCTAATGATGAAAATAAGTTAACAGGGGCTTTAACCAACGCAATGTTCGATGCTATGTAGTCAATTAACTGACATGACTGTTTTTATAGCCATTTTATACAATATATGTGGCTCACTTTAGTTACAGTGGTAGCTGTATTTAACTCTAACTACATAACACCACAAGCCTCCCTGCATAACATAAAAGCCTAAATCATAAAATCCTTCATCATGGCTTGAAAACACCTCATCGATGTTCATCCTTTTCTCCTGGACACTGATCCTTTTTCTGTCTCTTAAACTACCTAATGTTAATCGCTTTAGACTCTTTTGATGTGTCTGCCTGTAACATGTAGTGGTGATCCATTATTTTTATAATTTATCTTCCATTACTACACAACTCTATCTTGCTATTGCACTGAACCATAGCACTGAAACCACTAAAGGGACAACTGCAGCTATTGAGCACACAAATCTTATTCTGGGGCTGGTAGAGCACAATGTGTTGAATTTGGTGTTATTTAATATGTAAGTTTGCATTAGCTAATTAGCATGCTATTTATAGTTATGTTGTCATTTAATTTGAGGAGTGAATAGGACGTCCAAGGTAGCCTACATGTAACTCATAGCAACACATAATGATCACAGGAAGCAGAGGGTGTGACAAGATTTGTTAGCTCTTGGTGCTACTGTTCTTAGTGCAGGTTCTTTGTGCATTACACAACAAACATTAAATCCTGTTCACAGCATGAGACAATATTCTGCCTGTGTAATGGTATTGTATTCAGTGACATTTTGCAGGCTATGTTATTTGCCTAATTTGTGTCCCCAATTTGTGTCCATAATGGAACGGTTAACATTCGGAAAATAAATAAAGCCATCAGGCAGGATTATAACAAAGATTCTTTGGTACCTACATATAGACCAAGGCTGCAACTGCACTGATAGAGCTGACATACAGTATATAACAAGTTGATGTTCATTTCATTAAATCAGATGTTTTTTTTCTTAAATCAGTTTCATCCATAAGCAAGTAATTGTCACATATAGATACTAGCAGCCACCGAAACACTAGATTTAATTAAATAGAATTAAAAACTGAATAAAGTGAGGAAACACAAGACACTGCTGCAAATATCTCCCTTTCACCTGGGCACTACTGCATGAATACAGATGGAGAATTAGCTGACCATTGACAGCAAGTTGGATGTATAGTTGGTGCGTGTGTGTGTGTGTGTGTGCTTGTGTATGTGTGTGTGATTTACACCAATATGCCAGTGTCAGCATGTTTCTGCCCGTGGAAAACTGCCGAGGCTTCAGACGTGCTGACCTCATTTAGATTGAAACCCTGGTAGCAGTGACTCTTGACTGAGGACATATTTCATACTTTCCACACACACACACACACACACACACAGCGTGAGAAAGAGAGAGAAGAGGGAGAAAAAGATCCTCTTGTAGATTTCTGTCATGCAAAATATTTTTTTCTGCTCTATGGCTTTCAGGTGTGTGGCCTAGTTGGGAAATTGAATATGGGGGCATAGTTTTCACTAAAAGTAAGCAGTCAGGGAGATCTTCCTCTGGCTCTCTAAAGACCTGTGTGCTTTAGGAGGATGGGTTGGGAAACACTCAAGCACAACAGCTTTAACAACAAAAAAGCTTCAACAGCCAAAAGCATATCTATATTAGTTTAAAGCAGAATTGTAAGTAGACAGAAATAGTCATAATATGCACCCTTCTCCTCCTCTAGCACACTGTCCTGTAAAAATAACACAGGCTTTGGCTTGTTTTGAACAATACTGTCTAAGGCTGGATGATACGGATAAAAAATAGCACATATGATCATACTGCTACACATTGCAATTGCAATATGCTTTGTTACATAGTGCTATATATTAAAACTAGTGAACCTGTGATCCTGACAATGACACGGTCTTACAGAAAGCTTAACTGCAACCTTTGAGATCAGAATGCTTAAAAAACACAATATAAAATATTAATTTGTTACAGCATCATTTGTATATTGCAGGCTTCTGTGATATCAGTATTTCAAAAGCCAATATTGCAACAATGATGAACAAACAATATTATGTATAGACCTATTACTGTCATGCTGAAATTGAATAAGAACATACTTAGGTATGTTGTTGTATTACCAGGAGACCAGGGTCCTCATTTATCAATGACAAATATGTGCATAGATTGTGTGTACACAACGCAAAATGTGGGATTTATCTAAATGAACGTTTGCTTAGGTTTGTGCATATATTTACACACAGCTTTGACCATGTGTATGTGAAGCATCTAGTGGTGGAAAATAAAGCCGCAAGTGGAATGCGTTCGCTCAGGAGCGCTATACGTAGGGGTTTGTTTAATCCTATGAAATTCATTACTGTTTTTTGATTAAATGTGATTACAGGTAAATACAAACACGTCAAATCCCATAAAAGCTCGGAGTGGTTTATTAGCAGACAGGCCTACCCACTCCCAAAATCACTACTCATAAATTTGTGCGATCAGTTGGGACCCAAGCTGGAGAAAGAAGCAAAGCGCACAAATGCAATCCAAGTCCGTTCAACATAGTGTTTTTGGCTACAGGCACATTTCAGAGAGAAATTCAAAGTCAAAGTCAAAGTCTTTTTATTTATCATGTGCACAGTACATTCCAGGACATATGTACATTGGGACATAAATATATTGGATATATCGCACATTTGTTAAATGTAAAACACACAAAAATATTAAACAGCACAGCTTGATAATTCTCCATTTTTCTATCTATGCTTCAGAAACATTTATTACACTTTTCTTTGTGGCACTAACACAGAACCCCTCTCCCCTCTCTCTCTCTCTCTCACACACACACACACACACACACTGCAGCATATTGCAGCACAGTAGGTGGCGGCAATGCTCAAAGTGAATGCGAGTGAGACCATGGACGCGGGATTTCCATAATTCCATACTTTTTTTGTTAAAAATTAAAGTAGTATCATTATGGAGTTGGTGGAGAAAAACAATACTCATGTTGTTCTAGTGCTGCTGAGAGTCACCCTGGAAAGCCTGTAACAGTAATATAATAGTAAATAAAAAGAAGGTCAAGCCACAAAAGATAGTCAAGAGTAATGCAGAGTTAGCTTTTTATTTTCTTGCTGAACAGCTAGGTGATTTTAGTTGTCCTTTAATAAGCTACCTAGCTACCGAAATTATATCTAGCCCAGCTGTTTTAACTACCTAGTGTCACAGTTTGGTTCTGGGGTGAGGAGACATGTACGAAGTCGCTTTCAAGGTCAAACATATTTATTCACTGCACAGACATCGGGTTAAACATACAAGCAACTCAAGCTCGCCGTGACAGGCGTGTTCAAAATACATGCACACAAACAACCGAAGACAATACGGGACGGACACAGGCGGGTATTTAAACACTTAGAAATCAAAGAATGAACAAGGAACAGCTGGGAACATTTAACATGACTTGAATTGAATTGAATGTAAACATGTTGATCGGATTATTGCCAAAGCCTGATTTTTTGCAGTTTTTAAATTATTCTGTACTATACTTATAGATGAGCGAGTCCAAGTCGTGAAAATTGTGACTTCGGTGTATATATATATAATATATTCATTTAATAATACTGTATAATAATGATAATATTATTGATATATATATATATATACACACACTAGCGTTCAAACATTTGGAATCAGTGTTTTCAGTGATATAAACTCCATTTTCTATAAAATGATTGTAATATGATTCTTGTGTTTATGCACTTTAGGTTTCAGATCATTTGTAGAAAGCTGTAAAACATTATGTGTCCAGAATGATGAGAGTGTTGTTAAGGGGCAATGGTGGCTCAGTGGTTAGGGCATTGGGCTACTGATCAGAAGGTTGTGGGTTCAAGCCTCAGCTATGCCAAGCTGCCACTGTTGGGCTCTCCCTCCTGCTAACCCTCCCTGCTCCAGGGGCGCTGTATCATGGCTGACCCTGCGCTCTGACTCCAGCTTACCGATATGCGAAGAATCAATTTCACTGTATTGTACTTGTATATGTATATGTGACAATAAAGGAGTATTCTATTCTAATATAAACATTAATACCCAGAATGCCTCTTGTTTTGGAAAGCGGTGATCAAATATTGAAGTGGAGACTTAAATAATAAACTGGAATTATCTATGTAGAGTCATTTCTTCTTTATCATTAAATTTTTATTATTTAACTTCTTCCCAAAATACTTTAAACACTAAATAAAATGTGTAAAAAGAGCTTTAGGTGTGTGGTTTATATGAGATGTATTAGATCTACTACACTGTAGAAGAGTTTAGTGAATAGAATAATGACTGTTCATGAAATATGACGACACGTGACTCCAAACTTTTGAACGCTAGTGTATATATTTTTAAATACAGACTTTTTCTGCTGTTTTATAAAACTGTTCATGTACAAATGCTATTACTAAGTCGACCGATGTCTTTTGAGGCGAGCGTGTGAGGATTTCGACGTTCAGTTTGCACAATGTGAAACTGGCATGAAATGAGCTTCTCTTATCTGTTCGCTGTATTACTCGTAGCTCCAGTGCAAAACTAAATAATCAAACTTCAGACTTGGTTAAATGACGAGGGATATTTGGTGTAATTGGACAACTGTGTAAATTTTATTTTTGACTAAAAATGTTCCTTTAAGACTCAATGTGTTTATATTAATTAAAGGTCGCCTCGGTGTGCAATAAAGCCTGTCATGTTTTTCTCTCAGCGGTGAAGATGCACTGCTGCGTATCGTCTGCGTGTTGAAACGCTTCCCTGTTTCCTGAACTGTGCTCAGACTTGGCTGATCCCCCGCACAGGCTTATCACTTCCATTTTCTGTGTGGAGAAAACAAAGGATTGTATTGATGATTCAGTGCAGCCACCATAATGCAGTTCACACTTGTGATTTTCAGCCAGCTGCGATGGAGAGATGAGGGGAATGATGACTTAAAATGTCTCATAGTTAGTAAGTCTGGGTGACTGGATGTGGGTTACAATCTTAAAGACGTTTTGACCACTCATGCTTCGGGATTCATAACTCAATGGTTAGGTGTGTGTCTACTCTATATTAGCTTTTACATTTCTGTTTACCTTTATACAGGGGTGGAAAAAACTTGACTTAATGACTTAATGTTATTGGGTATTGTGTCAAAATCTGAATTAAAAGTGGAAGGAGCTCCTCAAAACGATAATTGAGTGAAAGTGTCCACACTTACTCAAGTATTTAAAAGTAAAAAGACAATGATATTAGCGTGGCTCAGGCTTCAGTTTTCATTTGTGTTCGAATAAAACAGCCTGAATGAACTTCAACATTACTGCAGATTGTTGTATTTTCTCCTCAAAACTTGAGATGGTTTTGAGGATACAAGTGCAAGCAGCTTTAGTGCAAAACCCAAACCGACAGGCAAGAGACGTAGTCAGGCAGGCAAGGGTCGTAAACAGGCAAACAGGCTAATATAGGGAGAGAAGTCGGGAGGAATCGAGAACGGGAATAAGAATCGGTAACAGGCAAACAATGCAGATAGTGACGCTCGGAAATGCACACTGGACCAATGGCAAAACTTCACAAGGAAGCTGAGGAAGCGGCGTGGTGAGTGCCGGCTGGTGATAGTTAGAATGCAAGGTGTTGATATTGCTCTGTATAAAAGAAACATTGCCGTCTGATTCCATGCAAGTTTGTGTAATGATAACTCAATGCTATTATTTACATACTTAAAACATAAAGCGTTGGTTCAGCGAAAAATCTAATGTACATCATTTTCCCTCCTCACCCCAGATGTAGTAGATCAACGAAGACATGTTTGGTGTCTTACGTTTGCTTCTTTAGTTTTGCACTGGAGCTATAAAGCTAATACTTGCTTCAAAAAACATTGTTAAGCTATTTAATCTAATTATTATTGTTTTTTAAAAATAGCAGAATAGTCTATATTTACACATTTATGTTCAAAGTGGAACTATATTATCATCCACATCACTTCCAGGGGCGTTATTTATGAACATGGCGTAGAAAAGGTGAAAGGAGACGCACAAATCTTAGTAGTGAAGTTTAATAAATACCAATTGTTCGTAGCCACCGTGCGCGTGCATGTCACTGCTTATTTAAATACAGACACGCCCCACAAATGCTTACATACCATATATGGTATGGAAGAATCGTTTCAAAGGGTACCTATGAAAAGCACTCAGACATTCCACGGTGAAAAGTGCAAACAACAAAAAAAAGACTTTTCTGAAATAGAGATGGAATTTTGATCAGTAAAGTGGAGAGTCACCAAGCTGGGCTGTTTAATATTTGTGTGTGTTTATGTAATTTTTAATGTAATATTTTTAATGATTAAAACAAACAGCAAGAGACCTGGAAAAATGGACTTTTATGTCACATTCAGAATCATTTTGATTGTTTCAATATTAATATCTTAATTTATAGTACTGTGCAAAAGTCAAAGAGCACCCTTCTGTTTATTCAGTTTTCAATCAAATGTTCATTCAGTACTTATTGTTAATGATTTGGTGGTAAACTATAATGATGGGGAAAATGTTCCAGTACATTCATTTCCATTTTCAGTCAAACAACCGTGCAGTAACACATTATTACCTTTTCAGTGTCAGACAATTACAATAATCGTGTAAATATGAATTTAATCTACAATTAACACAGAACTAAGTCTAATAGTTTTATCACTTATTTATGCAAATGAGCCCCACTTGAAGCATGAAACAGCTGTAACGTACTGGTTTGATGAAATTGGATGAACAAAAGTTCAACATTAACCATGAAATATTTACAGATTTCATGCTGGACTTAGTGTTGAAGACTTTTGTGTGATTTTCTGTTAAATACAATTTTCCCATCATTATTGTTTACCACCAAATCATTAACAATAAGTACTGAATGGCCATTTGATTGAAAACTGAATAAACAAAAGGGTGCTCTCTGACTTTTGCACAGTACTGTAAATAAAATGACTCCTCAAATCATGGAATTTAGGATTTTAAGATTAGCAACATTTTACATATTGACTGTTTATTGCCTGGACTTATTAAAAAAATGACCTCTATCCACCTTAAAAATTATGAATAAATGTGACTAACTTGGCAAATCAATATAAAAAAACAAACATGTAATGACCTTTTATAAGGAGAAATTTCCTAAATTCTTGGATGATGCACGCAATTACAGAAGCACAATGAATGTAATATTATTAATTCTATTATATGCACATGGCTTGAATGGAATGTAATATGCATGAGAACTTGCATGTGTGTGCATAAATACTGCAATATGCACACTATAAATCTGTGTGTGTATATATAACTAATGAAAATATGATGAAAGAAATTAGAACAAATAAAGGAAAGCAGTCTGGCTGATTATCCCTGACAACAGTGCTGGCAGTCGACACCAGTGAAAGCAGAAGCACATATAAACAGAGCAGCTTCAGCGGGCAGGGGATTAGCAGCAAACAGCACAGCAGCACACAGGAGATGAGTTCAGCAGCGGCAACGGAGAGAGAAAGAAGGGAGGAAGCTGATGGTCTGAGCTGCAGGATGAGATGGTGGATCAAAAGGGAGCACACGATGGAGTCAAGAGCCACACTCGGTGCTCGTTTTACTAGGAGTGTTTCCTGGGAGTGATTTCTGAGTCAACAGTTAACCTGGCCTTATACAGTCAACTCCAGAATTATTGGCACCCTTAATGAAAATGAGCAGAAATTGAAAACGCATATTTTGAGCTTAAGCATACAGGGATGCTATATAGGTTTATTTTAGTGCATTGTTTTCTAAACTAGCGCAATTATTTTGCAAAACGCTCGTTTCAAAATTAGCATCACATCCAAAATGTTTTTGGTGAAACCTCCCCTGGAGGTTCCTGTAATGTCTTACTCTTGGAGAACGCGTGGCAATTTTTCACCACCTGAAGGGTGCCAATAATTCTGGAGTTGACGGTATAGTATGAAGGCTTCACAAAATGTAGTAGTTTCAGCCTTGCCTCGGTGGATTACAGCAACTGCTTATCTTTATAGCCTGAACACACTAAACTGATTTTGTTCGGACAAAGGGATACGTTCAGAGAGAGATTTAATCAATACCTAATTCCTAGGAAAAATTTAAACAAGATCTAAGGAGAAATTTAAATGCATCATGACGAGAAACACATTCCCTTAAATTGGGGCACAACGCTATATCGTTTGGCTGATATTAAGGTTCTACTGACTTA
The DNA here is from genome assembly GCA_028565825.1 of Olivaichthys viedmensis. Taxonomy (NCBI): domain Eukaryota; kingdom Metazoa; phylum Chordata; class Actinopteri; order Siluriformes; family Diplomystidae; genus Olivaichthys; species Olivaichthys viedmensis. The sequence continues at coordinate 10,273 of JAOUQW010028294.1, forward strand.
TCGGCATCAGTGAAACCACACGGTTAAAACATCAATAATGTCTCTTTAAATGCTATATAGGAAACCTGCATTAATAAATGTGATGCCACTTTGCACAACCGCCAGGCAGGATGTACGGTGCTAGGGGGCGCTAGTCACTCAGAGTAATTTTTTTTTTTTTTTTGTGCAGTTATGCTCTCTTGTATGAATGAGGCATCATCAGGATTTGAACCTGCAATCTCTTGATGGGGTAAAATATTTATATAGTCCTGTCGCTCGGGAGCCTCCAGCCAATGTACGTTAAATTGCACTTGCTTGAGAGTTCAGCATTGTGCGAGTTCATGCTTTTGACTTGTTCAAGTTGCGTTATAAGCACTAATATTTAATATTTGATTTTTAAGTAGCTGTTTCTGCTGTTGGCTTGAGTTTATGAAACCTGACAAACATATCAGTGAGGCCCTGTTTAACTAAAACTACTGGAATCTGCTTTATTTTTGACCATATACAATTATATTATCAGTTATCAGAATCTGTAGCTCTTTAAAATCAAAATTGGCATCAGTGACAATTTTCAAATCATTCGAGCCTTTACCTTAAATTGAATCTTGCATTTCATAGTTTGTATTCATTTCATAAAAGTTTCAGTAGATTAATAGTCAGAGGGGAGGAAAAAACAAAAACAAAAGTTTAAACAAAAAAGCCCCTTACTGTTATAACAGAGACCCCAGGCGCCGGGCTGCTGGGCTTGGGACCGGTGTTAAAGTGCTTCTTAATTTTCCCAGCCACAGAGAGCTGATGTCCGTTCTCCGACAGGCCATCGTCCTAGCAACGATAAAAATCAGGGGTTAATAGTTAATAACTGCAGCATGTCCTTTTCATGTTTAATATAATAACTGCATTATTTCTAAAATAAACGTCAGACTCTAAAGTCTAAATTAGTTAATGGCTTACGTTGACCCACGGGTGGTCTAAAACCTGCAGAGCTGTGTATCTCTGGTCAACCTCCACCTGTAGCATACAAGTGATGAGCTCCTGCAGAGAGTGAGACAGAGATAATGTTACATCATTCACAGAGGCCTAGAATTAATGATCTGGTTAGGTTAGTTGTGTTATATCATGAAAATTGACCAAACTGTGGACTTCTTCGGACGCTACACACACACACACACACACACACACAGAGAGAGAGTTGATGGATGCCCTGTAGCTCCCCTGCAGTCAAAGCTTTAT
>JAOUQW010028295.1:0-11481 GCA_028565825.1 Olivaichthys viedmensis
ATCATTTATCACTTTTTAAATGACCTTTAAACACCAAATAAAGAGTTGTAGGTGTGGGGTTTATATTAGATATATTAGATCTACTATATTGCAGAAGAGTTTAGTGAGTAGAATAATGACTCTTCATTAAATATGACACATGACTCCACACTGTTGAATGCTAGTGTTAGTAATAGGTTATCAGAAACACAAACAAAGCTATAGAAAAGCTTCAGTATATCCATTCAGTTTTACTGCTAGAGCACAGAAATAACCTACTACACTGCATGCACGTCACTCTGGACAGCTAAACATGCTTGCAAAGCGGCCAAGTGCTGGGGAAGAAATCGTTTCTGTGAATGTACGTTAGTCTTTTGTGGAAGATACAGTGGTCAAGGAACATTAAACTCAGACATGATTCAAATGAAGAGATAAAGTTTCAGAGCATGTTTTTATTTTTTTTATTTATTTTTTTTACATCTTATAATGAAAGAGATGCCGACAGAGACATTTATACTCGAGTAAAGTAGAAATATTTTCAAGTACAGTCGTAAAAGTATGTCAGCTTTTGTTACTATGCAGCACTGGGCCATAAAAGCATTGAGCCAGTTCTCATTTCTATACAGCTTTATATTATAGAGAGGAAACCGAGCATGACTGGGATTTATAACTGTAGAACACTCGGTCTTCCTCTCATGGCATTTATACCCCATCTCACACACACACACACACATTATTCTCGATCCGTCACTCTGTGCAGTCATATTGAGTCTCTCTATAAGACAGTGTGTGTCCTTGAGCACCTTGATGCTCCAAATCTAATCATCCTTACACACTGTTTAATACATTTATATATAAATGCCACAGTCCTCATTGTTGATCACTGGGTTATTCTCTCTCTCTCTAGTGATGGTGAACGAATCGTTCTTTTGAACCAATTCTTTTTAATGAGTCAGTCGAACCGGTTCACGAGTCCATCTGAATTGAACTTTGTGTGGCATCTATGCAATGTTCGTGTTATTGGTTGAAGAATTCTAGTACAATTCTAACAATTTAACTTAACAATTTAACACCACGTTGTCCAACATGAAGAACTGTTTTGAATTTGCGTACATATTCTGCCTGAATGAAGACCGTTTGTCTGCTGGCTCGGCTTCCTGATTGTGTAGTTTGCTTGGTGGCTCCATGAGCTGAGCCCTGACTAGCGAATCCAAATGAGCCGAATCGAGCCGATAATGCAGACGGGTTAAACCCATAAATGACTCGATCGACTCACTCAGTGAATCGGTTTCTGTCATGTTCAAATCCACTGAAAAACACAAACTTAAATCAGATGATCCTACAAACCACTGTGACATTAGGCTAGTGTGAGAGTTTATAAAGGTGCTCGGCTAACAGCCTACAAGAAATATAAAAAATATATTGCCGGAATTCTGTCTAAGAGTGCGCCACCAATTAGTGCGATAATTAGCTGTACTTTTTGGTGCTGGTTTGGTTACTGTATTGAACGTTTCTTCCCGGTTAATCAGACACGGCTGCTCCTGTCTTGGCGTGGTGGCGTCCTTGTTGCTCCAGGCATGGGCTTCACTTTGTTCCGGCGTGGTTAGTGCAGGGTTTTGTTCCGGCGTGGTTAGTGCTGGGTTTTGTTCCCCCGTGGTTAGTGCAGGGTTTTGTTCCCCCGTGGTTAGTGCAGGGTTTTGTTCCGGCGTGGTTAGTGCTGGGTTTTGTTCTCTGAATGCTGAGTGCATGCTGAAATACCAAACCACTGTGTTGCTGTACAATGTGAAAAAACCCAAAACACTTCACAGAACACCTGCTTCTTGTGCTGTAATTAACTGGGAACATTAGAAGATATAGGTAATATATCTGCTTTACCGATTGACAATGCAAGTATCTATCCGGATTAAAATCACTATCTCCGGTCTAGGTTAGAACCCCCCCTATTGAAAAACACACAAGTCCTAATACAGTTCATGTGTAATTGAATCATGGGTAATTAAACATGTGAAACCAAAGATTTACAATGAATAAAATGACTTGCCCAGTCTGTGTAACAAGGATAAGACTTGCGTGTGCACATGTCTTGCAGTGCATCTGCAATGAGTAAGATTGGCAAAAGTTGGTTTTCAGATTTTACAGTTTTAATTCTATATTCTGAGCCATATTTTGAATTTCTGTTCACCCACCAAATTTGACCAAATTTAGGGCTCAAGAACTAATTCACTTCACACAAATGCCTATTTGTCTTCCCAAAATGATATGGTTTGTTTAAAAACAAAAAACAAACTTGCAGCTAGCAACCAATTTTCAGGAATTATGTGCTGGAGATGGTTGTTTTTCATCTGTCATCTATGACAAAGGTTCTCAATTCCAGTACTTCCTCATCACACATTTTCCTGCTGTAATACACTTGCTTTGATCTTGGTAGTTGGCTCCCTTTTTACACTATTGGTTGTTAGGAAATTCAACAAAATGTCCAGAATTGATCAAAGTCATGGTCATGTAGCTATGATCTTAAGGAAATCAGGTAGAGGCATTACCTGAGCTGGTCAACATGTCCTTAGTGATTTTTTTTTTTCAAGCCTTTGCGGTGCAATTTCTTCTTTACTGGATTTTACCTCAATCCTCTCCGGTATGTGTGGAAAGGCAGAAATTTATACTCGGGGCCCATCTGTACAAAAATGTTTTATGGTAGGTCATGTGTGTGTGTGTTCAGTGTTTGAAAATTACTAAATAATAATTACAATTATGTGCATACTTTTAAATTTAAATTAATGGTTGGTTGTAATTATAGCTGCACTATATCAATGAACAAGCAATCAGTCTAAAGTCTTTTTTGGGGGGGAAATTCCACATCTAGTCCTTTTGAACATGACATTTAACAATACATGTTTAACACTGTTTGTACCTCCATCACAAAAATCTTTGTCCACTGTGCTTGGCATGTGTCCAGAAAGGACATTGTGGCATTGACTGGGATATGCCTGGTTTCAGAACATGTTTAATGTATCTCCCCTTTAAGGAGGAGCACTGAACAGATTAACACGGCTGGGCACACACGCACTTGTTTGTTTCAGAATTGAGTGCTTTACAATTCCAAACCAGGCCTCAACATGGCAGGTGTTGGGGGCTCTTCTGTTGAGCTGTGCCGTTTTAAGCGTTTTAAGCTTCCTAAAAGCAGCCCGCTCCACAATGAGGGGAAAATCCCCAAGTATCATTCAAACAGAATCTGGATGAGGTCTGGGCAGAAGTACAGACTTTTTTGCAGATTCTAATTCATCAGCTATCACCGGAGAGTCCTCCTTCATGTCATTTTGGCAGCAGTGAATGGTGATCCGCCACTGAGTGTTTTTCAGGTTTGTCTGTACTTCCTGCTTCCCAGTGCAAGGGTGTAAGCACAGCTCTACATCTGGGGCCTTCTTCTGTATGCTGTCCTGCACTGTCTGGTTTATTTATTTATTGTTAAGTTGTATTGTAAATGCCACACACATGCTGGAAGATTTATTTTGCCTCTTCTAACATTGTGGTGTTCTGGAGCAGGCCAAAACAAAATATGGCAAACTCTGTCCCCTGTCCTTTCGGTTTGCAGAATTTGAAAAAGCCTTTATAGCGTGAGCAGCACATCCTTAACTTATCCTGCAGAAACGCCTTTTCAAGGGTTGCTTAGCGTTGGACTCAACCCTTCTTGTGCATTTTGTTAAATTGGTTACGGACTTCAGTAACCAGAATGCAATTGTTGGGGAAATCATGGTCATTTAATAACATTTATCACTGGGAGTGTTAAACTGTAATATAACACCGTTTTCGCCTGCTGTGTAACCTTTTTTGCTACCACACCACCTGTTGCATCCAGATAGAGTGAAACCTTTTAAGTTTTCACAGATGTGCCACCTGGATCACCATGCTCTGTTCTGTGTATGGGTGCACAGCAAACGGATTGATTTGTAGGTGTTGAATAAACCCAGTCCTGTTGGAATAACCGGTGTCGGACTCCCTCGTTATTCTCTGTGTGAGCATCATCTCAAGCATGACGGTGTCATGACGTCCACTGGCTTTGTTTATCTCTGAAGAAATGACTTTGAGAAGGTCACGTGTTAAATGTAAGCTGGAAGCTCCTCTGTTGGGGTTCCCTGTAGCGTGCGGTAATTTGCATTGTCGATGCCTTGTGATGGGGCTTTAGCAGTTTTGCCCATCTGTGAAAGGATACGGCCCTGGCGTCTTACGTGCACTGTTACCTTTTTACCTTTGTGAAATGAGAAATGTGTATTTAAGGCACATGCCTTAAAGAAAGGAGCCTGCCTTTTTTTCTGACGAGTATTTTTTCAGCCACTGATATTTGAAAGACCGCATATCGGATGCATGTCCATGATTTTTCGGAGTAGTTCATGTTTTTTGGGAGCTATTGTTTTCCACTTCTTGTAGCTGATGATGATGTGAAATGATCTGGAGCCCTTTTTGTTTTGCGCTATTGTCTTTGCACATCCATCTGTGTGGTGTGTTGGGTTTTTTTTGGGGGGGGGGTTTCACCCTCTCCTCTTTGCTGTGGGTTCTGTTTCTGTCTCAGCTTGAACATTCTGATTTTACAAATGACATCATCTGTCTGTTAAGTATTATGTTCAGTCTGAAGTTGGCTAGCATCATCCCTATGATTTGGATCAGAATGAGCATCCTGTTCATAACTTTCACTGAAGTTTGTCATCCTGGAGATCCAACTGTACTTGCTGTGATACTTGCTCTTTACATGCTTTACTAAAAGTTGCCTCTCTGTTCAACTCCTTAACTTTTGTCTCTTGGTCCTTGTCTGTTGTTCTAAGCCACTGATGGCATTGTAAACAGAAAATGGCCGTCATCGTTAAAAATCTTCAATGCTACTGTTGACCAAACTTTTGATTTTAAATGGTATTTTCCTTTGGCAGGTTTTGAAAAGTCAGGAAATGTTTTGCCACTTTTTTCAACACCACCGTCTTAACGTCTCGCGTCATGCTGTAAGCTACTTTTGATTTGTTTTTTCCCAGCAGGTTGATGTATGTTATCTGCCGAAATGCTCACTAGCTTATACATCTTATTACTTCAGTGAACAAACCAGTACAGGTTCTACAGATATGCCATGAATTTACGACTGTTTATGTACCTGGAATTGCTAATCGCTCGGAGGAAGAAAAAAAGTGATTTTATTTATTTATTTATTTTAAATTTTATATTCTGGGGCAAAAGTCCCCCGCACTATTACTCATTGTGGTGACATCGGCATTATTAACCATGAGATGAGGAGGGAGAGGACAAGTGTAAAAGAAAAACGCACCAGATGTCCCCACAAGGATAAGAACATCTGACATTTTTGACCTGGTGAGGATGTTTGGCTGGTCCTCACAAATTGCAGCTTTTATTAAAAAAAACAAGTAACCAGAAGCAAATCTTTTGGCTCTTTTGAGGTTGAGGTGTAGCATTTATTAGCTACAGTTATCATTGTCAATGGAAGTACTCACAAGGATAGTAAGACAAATGTGTGTTTTTACATTGGTATTTATAAATGTAAGGAAGGGCAGAAGTGTTTTGTTGAATGTGTTCATTAGGTTTTTAAATAAAGCGCAAGTCTGTTGTAGAGATATGTGATCTATAAACTAGGGCTGGCGCTTTGTAACAGTCAGAGGTAAAGCTGTTGCTTTAAGTTTTCTGCCGTGGGAAAGTCTTCAGGACAGGAGTTTGTGCTTTATCAGGAACACAAGCTGCATTTTTTTAATCTTATTAACTTGGAGAGAGAGAAAAAAGAGAGAGGCTGGTGAGGGAACCATTGTTTATAGCTGTTAGAACGTAAGTGAGAACAGGAACTAACTCGTTTCAGATGTTCCACAACGTTAAATGTGACTATAAACGGATAAAAAGTGCGACGTGTCGTTCTTTAATCAATAAAAATGTGTAATTGTTGATGAACTGCTGTGGTATAAGCGGAATAAAACACGTGGAGATGGAAAATAATCAACTCCGCTTCATCACTCATTATTTTACTATAACTGCACGTCCCCAAGTGTTTTGTTCCTTACTTATATTCTTGCTCATCTTAATAATATTTTCACCGATATAAGTCCAAAATATAGTGTCAGTGTTTAAGGTCTTTCCCACATTTCTGAAATGAGAGGGATTGTTAGGTCTGTACTACATAGGAGTGCTTATAGCTTGGAAAGGAGTTAATGTTTTTATTCATAATTTCAAGAAGAGGAGATGGTTGAAGTGAATTATTACTTGTTCATTTTAGATGTATTGTTTTTTCAAGACTCATAAATGTGTTAGATGATGTAGATGAGTGATGTTTCTTTCCATTTGTTACTGATAAGTGGTGTCTTGTTAATTGTGAAGCATATAGACTTATCTTGTGGGTCAGGCTGCGAGTTGTGATGCCAGTGATTTTGAGAGTTTTGTCTTAGAGGTTGCCAGTGGTTCAAGGAATAACACAAATGATAATGTAGAGTGATGCCCAATTCCTGATGGTGAAGCCACGTTAAAGCTGAAATCTTTCAAAACGCTTTAAAAAAAAAAACGTATCTTTCATGCATTTCCAACATCACCATTAATCAGCTTAAACATAGCTCTATATAGACAATAATTAGTTAATAACTCGATAGCATAATGCATTTTTTTTTTTTTTTTTTGAAAAAACCCAACAAGCAGCAGAAAAAAAAAAAAAGTAATGACACGAGACACGACGTTTACAGACTGTGCACTTTATGTCCATAATAAGGTCATGATGAATGACTGAGTTGAGATTGCACTGAAGATCAATATGGAAGGGAAATAAATTTCTTCACTAGGGGGTGGATGAAGGGTGGGGGATTTTGCAGAGTCAAGTCTAGTTCACCTATGCCAGTGAGGAGCATTTTTATTATTTATTTTATTTACTTCAGATGGCTGGTTGTATCCGTGTCTTCCACTCGTCTCACCTGTTTCTAATGAGCTGTTAATGAAACCTATGGTTGGACCTACTGCTGGACAGGCACTGTTAATGTTTGCTGAGCTAGCTAGTCAGCTTGCCAATTGCTTATTTTGTAATCAAAACCAGTAGCCAAGATCACTAACAAGCTAGCTAAAAGCTAATTGCACCATATAAGAAACATTAGTTATGCTAGTTAGCTTTGCTAAGATTAACATCACCTGTCCAGTAGTAGCTATCTGACATAGCTAATCGAGTTTGCTAACAAGCTAGTTAAGTAAACATGAGGTAAACCGTTAGACACGTTCACTAGCTAATGACCGTATAATGCACGATATCAGGGTTGGCTAGCTTAGCTAATATTGCTAAACTAAGTAATGGACACTTGTAGCCTCCAGTTTACCAATCGGCTTTGTGGAGTTTATGCTGATGTGGTTTCTGACACGATGTTGTCTATAAACATGGACAAAAGGACGTCACAGAGCTAAAAACAGTCAGCCATCTTGAAGCCGAGAGGGATATTGTGGACATTTTATTTTTGGCAGGACTGTTGCTTTAAACCTACAGTCTAAGGTTTAAAGACTGAGCACAGTCACACGATAACCAGAATAATTTAAAACAGCTGTAAGGAATCCTCAATATATCACGTTTAGAAACCAACTCATTCCTAAAGATGAGCCTTTTCTTTAACTTAACTGGTAAACCTGTTTAAAAGGTGTGTGTGGCGCCTCATTTGCCGTTTTCTTTTCGCTAATGAGCTTATAAAGAGATTTTAAAATCGATTTGATCATATGACATCACCACAATAGTTTACCTCACGTTTGCTAGTGAATTTGGCTTCTGATATTACACAATATAACATTTAGCTGCTTGAATTGTTAACGTTGGCGATCTAATGTCACTAAACCTATTAAATTGTGTATTGTACTGTGTAATTAGCAGTTATCTAGCTTGCTAGTGAACTTGGTTTCTGGTCTGGATTACACAAATTGTTTACCTAGCGTTACCTAGCTAGCAACTTGGTCAGATTCTAGATAAATAACGTTAATGTTAGCGCAGTGCAGCATTCAGGTAAAGTATATACTGAATATATTTATTGCTAAATTATTAGAATGTGTTTTATACTGTGTAATTGCTAGTGAACTGGTTTAAATTGCACCACAGCACTGTGCTAACCAGTTATCTTAGCTAACGTTAGCATGACCTGTCCAGCAGTAGCTAGTTAAGGTTGGGTTTAAATAATAGCCGGTAATGTTAGCGCAATGTGTTTCGGTAGTTTGTATATTGTAGATTATATTGTGTAATAAATGAAAACCAGTCCATCAAGCTGAAGGAAAAGAAAGGCTAGTGATGATGTCACATGACTAAGTTTGTGATTGGCTGATCTGGTGGATTTTGTTGTTGAGCAAAATCAGGACGTGCTTAAAAAGTACAGCAGCAGAATGGATCGAATAAGCAGGGGGTCTCAAATCCGATCAGATTGCTGCGTAACGTAAAATAAAAACTCCTTAGACACTCAAATATAAAATATACCGTTGAGAACTTACGATGGCTTTACACTCTGACGAGCTCAAAAAAAGAGGAATGTTTTATTTACAGGAACGTCCTGCACTGAATTTCCAGTTCTATCGTCCTGGTTCACCTGATTTAGGTCCCAAACCTGCAGAACTTTTTACTTCACCACAGTTTTAGCACAAAACACAAGAGTTCATATTGATTTTCTCCCGAGTGTTTTTGCCCATCAAGTACTCTAGAAAGAACGAGGCCTCTGTGCCTCTTGCTTTCTTTTTGTCCTTTTTCTTTCTCCCCCACAATCCAGTTTGGGCCCTGTGGCTATCCGTAGGCTCATTTTTCACTAAGTCGTACAGTCACTTTTGAGTCCAAGAGGGTGCTCATGGGAAACGGGTTGTCGAGTCGAGTCCTAAAGCTTTTTTATCGAGCACGACCTGCAGCACTGCTCGCTGTAGAACCTGTGGTTACACACGCCGTGTTGGAGAACCAGGTGGCACCACGCGAAGAAATCGACACACAACTGGTTTCCTGCAGGAAAAAAATCAAAACACAGGACCGTTATTTTCGCATTAAGATTTTAACTCCACAACACACTTATTAATGATTGATTTGGTGTTTGGATCAAATTTAACACATTTTTCTATTTATATACAGAGACTTTCTCAGTACTTCTGTAAAAAACTGATTTGGGGGTGGAGCTATGCATGAGCTCACTAACCTATTACATCCGATATGCAAATTACTAGAGGATGACCACGTGGTACCCAGAAACTTTTAGCACTTTTTGCGTGCTAAACTAGCCAGCTAATGTTAGTCATATACGAAACTCTGGTTGTTATGGCAACGTCAACTCGGTGAGAAAATGACGACGCAAATCGAGATACTAAAATCTCACTCCTATCAAACCTGACTAACAGTTAGCTAATGTTCATGATATTAGGGATGGCGTGTCTAATTTTGCATATTCATGTATTTTTAATGGAGAGGAAACGTGTAAAGATGTTCCTAGACTTTTTTTTGGAGTGTTCATTAAAATCCTAAATTAAACAATTATTTTACATAAATAATTTTTAATGGTTTAAAAATACACGTTCAGGGGGATAAATAATGAATGAAGGAAAGTGGCTAACTATAGCAGAGCTGGAGGCGGTCACATGGGCAAACCACTTCGGGCCTTCCTAAAGCTACAGGCCCACCATGGCCCGTTTTACAAACAAGTCTGAAATTGTGGCCTGGAATTTGGCTCTGCCCCCCAGCTGGAACAGATCTGAGGTCATGCGTAGCTTGTCAATGCTTTCATTTGAATTGCATTACAGACCGCTCGTTTAAAGAACCATGTCAGTATAAGGCAGTTGCCATGTTAGGTTGGTTTTACAGTACAAGTCTCTGTGAAGGTGTGTGACAAACACAGAATGGTGTAGAAGACTGTGTCCACTACCAAGAACCTTTTTTTATTTAATCACTTATAAAAAATGATACTCGGTTAATACGTCTCAGACGACAGGCTGTGCATCTCAAGTCGTGATCAACGATCTGATGTGTGAAAGAATCATTTAAGGCTGGTTCATACTTGTGTTGAAGCACATTTGCCACTACGGTACGCTAAAGAGCTGAATTCATAAAATGCAGTTTGGTTTTAATAGCAAAATGTGTTAGTTTTGAGGTGTGAGGCCACGCCTCTCTCACTGTGACACGCCCATATCGATTCGGTTACGACTGCCTCTTATTGAGAAACATAATGGGACAAACGTTAGCTTGATGTGATAACTAATGAAATCAACCCAGCTCTTGATAGTGCACTCACTGTGTGTACCTTTGAGAGCGGGTCCCGGTGGCAGGCCTGGTGGTGGGCAGAAGTGTGTGTTACAGGCTCTGGAGCTGACGGGTCTGTGGTGCGTTGAACACCCCGATGCGGATCGGCCATGCCGGAGACACTGAACGCTGCGCGTCTGCACGCCGCCTCCACACGACACCGTACACTAATACACACACACACACGTCATGTTGGAGTTACAATAATTATGAGTTTCTGACTTTTGATATTTGTCAAACTCGAAATCACCTGTTTGTTAAATCCAGTAAGGAGTGTTGTGTAGAGTTAAATTGTGACATTTCCATCATCCTCTACTGATGACCTCAGAATAGACAACAAACCAGGGAAAGATGTTTAAAAATGTTTAGCTAACTGCTCGCTGTCATAGCCGTTGATTTCTCAACATGCTTCGGAAATCAATTTTCGGACTGTTCACAAGTTGTTTCTCAAAATGGCGGTTTGGAGGCCATGCAAGTTCGGTTAGCCGATGCTAAGTGTAATTATTGTGTGATTTTACGATCACATCTGAGGGAAATGTTGACATTCCTGACAGTTCTGTGTCGTTGCCACTTTCATTCTGCGTATGAACGTCTTAACGGCTACATGCTAGCGCGCTCAGTCATCGGCTAGTTTATTACTCGGCGTCCATATTTCCCAGTCGCCTAGCAACCGTGTTCTCACGACTTTAACCACTTGAACAGTGAGCGTATCCCGTGTAGAAAGCATGAATTCACATAAATTCTGTAATTCCGATATGACGTAGGGAAATGGTACCTGTTGCCATGGTGATGAGTACCAGCCAAGCACCATGGTGCCGGATGCAGGGACGTGGGGCTGCAGTTCAGCACACTGGGCTTTATTACAGGGCTGCTGGAGGTCAGTGTTGGGTTTGTGTAAGTTTCTGCACCTCCTGATTGGGAATTCTGTAAATCTTCCATGAGAGTCTCTCTCTCCACAGCGCAGCTCTCGATTCCTCACGCCTCCTCCACAGGACACGGAGCACTGAGGTGGGAAGACATCACAGAGAAATGCTGTCTCACCGCACTGTGCAAAAGTCTTAGGCACCCTAATTATTTATATAAATGTAGTTTTAGATGTTTATTTTTAGGTCTTCTGCATTAGTGCGTCATTAAAAAAGAGCAAATTTTACATTTCCAAAAAAAATGTAATGTTAGAGAGAAATGTTTGTGCATCATTAAAGAAAGTGAGATATTCAGTACTAGAGCACTTTTTAGATAAAAACAGAATCAAG
>JAOUQW010028296.1:0-11481 GCA_028565825.1 Olivaichthys viedmensis
CAGCTTACCAACATGCTGGGATATGCGAAGAATCAATTTCACTGTACTGTACTTGTATGTGTATATGTGACAATAAATAGCATTCTATTCTATTCTATTCTTATTTGTTTCAATTTGTACAATTTTCTCATGAGGTCAAGTTTCCCTAAAAGATGTGAAAAAAGGCGTCTTTGTCAGATGTATCTGCAATGTCTACGATTCGGCCAAAGTTTTTAATATATCTTTTGAAGACGTAGAAAAGACGACTATTGTAGTCTTATATGTCAAACTTAATATGGACCAAAAACTGACATAAATTCAGCAGCCTGATCAAAACAGACCAGGACCAATAACACCCAATATATATGGGCCAATATAGGTCAGGTCAGGCTGGACGTCTCTTGTCAGTCTTCGGCTAGCCATATATTGCTGAAAATGTAGCTGACTTTATGATTTATTTTATTACACACACATTTGAATGTGTAACTTGTGTACTTTTAGGCTTTGTAACCTTTTTTACATTTGTAAATCAACTCTCTGCCATTTCTTAGCATTAAAAGTGACATGTGTTTGCAATGCATTAATGGGAATACACAGTCCTTTGGCCACCAAGACTACATACACGTCATGAACACTTGAAAGTAGCGACTATCAAGAAGTCTCGTTAGAAAACAAATGCAATCTGGCATTTGGGACGTTTCCTAAAGAACACTAACTAGACATATTGAAGAAACCCTTTTTCTATTTTTGCATTTTGCTTTGAGACCCAGTACTCATATGTATATAATCGATCAGATATCCTCTAGCTTTATCCTTTAACTTTAACTAACGTTTACAGTGGTGTTTTTTTTCTTTTCATAAACGTGTCTTGTGAGTATTACTCTCTGACAAAGAAGTTATTGTGCCAGCGAATTTCAAAGGCGGCGTATTTGCAATGTTAATTAGTCCAGTCATTAGAGTGATGGGACCTGAGGTCATGGCTAGTAGCGTGTCCTCAATGAATCATTTTCAATACCACGACTACTCATTCAATTACTGGGGATAGAGGGCTGGATACAAAGCCATGTAAGAAAGGGGGAAGACCAGAGAATGGTCAGAGATCCGCCGAAATAAGGGAGCGTTAGTGGCCAAGAGTGATGGAGGGAAACGCGTTCCTCAGGTTAAGCATGATGAAGAGCAAACCTATTGAGATACACTTTAGTGCATTATTAAACAATTATTTTAAATCACAAAAATCCTGGTCTCACAAAAGATATGCTTCGTTTCTGAGAGCTCTGGACTTTTTTTTTTGGGATTATTCGACCTCTCTTTATTAGCAGATTTACGGTTTACTGGCTCCTTTTTTAAATGAACAGATAAATGCAAGGCATCTAGTTCTTCCACTTTCACTATCTAACTGTTTCAAATGCTTGTACATAACAAGAAGGTAATAAAACACAATGCATCAGCACACCATAACTACATTTCACATTTTACTAAGGAGAAAAATATTGAGAAGACAAGAGAGTGGCCAGACATCTGATGAAATAAGGATGCATTAGTGGTGAAAAGTAATGAAGGGAAATGTGCCACTGAGGAAAAAGTAAAAAGAGGATTTGTCAGGAAGAAGTGAGGAAATATTAAGATAGACTGATCACTGCATTGAGGAAGAAGGCCTGGGTCTCTAACTGGACTCAAACATATTGAACATTAACTCAGAAAATGTTGGGCCAGTAGGAGAAATGAATATTTAGCTTTGTTTCAGAAATAAACTGGACGTTCTTTGATATGTTACAGCGCTTATTCTGCAGATTTACAGTTCTGACCACTTTTTTAAATGAGCAAATGAATGCACACTGACTTTGAAAACTACTGCTCTAACTTACTCTAACTTAATCTAATATATCAAATTGTCCATTTAAAAAAAAAAAAACGATGGGTACTGGTCCGCAGTTAAAGTTCTATGCTAATGACCTGAGGGTTGTGAGTTTAAATTCCAAGACTCTGAGAAACACTGCTCAACTACTCAATTTGGATTGCAATTTTTTTCTAGCTTTGGATAGAATTGTGTGATAAATGAAAAAAAAAAAAGAAATCTAAAAGATTTAGGTTGTTTTTTCACTGTCTAGCTGAATTCCATTTATAATAAATAAACTATATGATCTACATATTCTTATAAAAGAAAACACTACAGACAATAATTTCATGTTCTACCAAATGTGAAACATTAATTGTACGTGACCTTTGAGCCTATATGTAAAAGAGGCATAAGTCTTATAAAAATGTTCCCCCAAAACTCTAACTTTTATATCGTGAACAAAAGTAATTGGTATTATTTTATTTATTTATGTTTTTGTCTTTGAAACACTGTGAATTGTGAATGATTCATTAGCTGTAATTATAAACGCCTATCAGCTACACATGAATAATCCAGCAACGATCGAAAAAAACTGAATAGGAAGATCAGAAATGAACGTTTTGGCAATTAGGCCAAATGTGCCCAGCAATTATGAACACAAAAGCTTGAATTCGTTCAACAGGTTTACTCCACGCACGCGATACTTAAGTCCGTGCTTTTCATTTTGTAGAGGACAATTGGAAATGCATTTCATTTCACAAAGTGACAGAAATGCACTCTTACAGGATGCCGGTGTTTGGACCACAAAGAATCTCAGCTATTTAATACGAACAGGTTTGATTATTAATCATCCTTAAGATAACACGTGGCTGAAATCCTTGCTGTGCTTTTAATCTGAAGTGACTGAAGTGACTTACAAATAAGGCAGAATCCAATCCAAGCACAGAGCTGAGCAGTTGAGGGTTAGGGGTCTTGGTCCATGGCTCAACAGTGTCTCTGGCAGTCCTGGCATTTGAACCGACAACCTTCAGGTCACTTGCACCAAACCTTAACTGTTGAGCTAGCATGACACCCAAGGTAGCTCTATAATCAAAGCCTCTAATCAACGTCCGGAAAGGTCAAACCCAGAAAATAGACGACTATTAACTTAATTTAGGGAAACTAAAAACCACGGCACTAGGTTAGACAGCTCAGAATCGCAGTATAACACATGCAAGACTTCACAAAGAACACAGAAAAACAAGAGAGTATACAGTAGCTACAGTACTGTGCAAAAGTCTTAGGCATCTTAATTATTTTATATACATTTTGTCTTGGACATTTATTTTATGTCTTTTGCACTAGTAAAAAAACAAATTTTAGATTTCCAAACTTCATTTTCCAAAAAATGTAATGTTATTTTTTAGGTTAGTTTAATGTCATGAAATAAAGTAAGATATTAAGTAAGAGAGCACTTTTTAGATAAAAACATAATCAAGGCTGTCTGAGATTTTACCTGCAGAGACAGAAGCAAAATCAAAGTTCTGCAGAAGAACTGTGGCAAGTTCTCCAAGATTTTTGGAACAACCTACCAGCCGATTTCCTTATAAAACTGCATGGCAGTGTGCCTAAGAGAACTGATGCAGTTTTAAAGACAAAGGCTGTGTAGTTTTTTGTTTTTTTTACTATTTACTGTTAATAGCATTTTTTATATTCAGGAACTTTCAATTTCATTATTTTTAAAAGTATTTTTGCTTTACAGAAATTTCTTACATGTGCCTAAGACTTTTGCACAGTACTGCATATACAATGAGACTAATGATGAGGAACAGATGTGAACAGCTATAAGGGGGTGTGGTCAAGGTGGAGCTTGGGAAGCAGTAAGGAAAAACAGGGAACAAACAAGAAGTGGTCAAGACTGCGAGTTCTTCTCGTTAGAGCATGAAGGGCACATCACAGCCATAAGGAGTTAATAATGCATGTGTATTTTACTGAGCTAAGCTCAAAGTTATGGCTTTTTTTTTGCATTTCAGATCTTTGCTGAGCTACATCATAGATGTATCGTTCATGTGATGAACAGATATAAGCAACATCCCTTCAAGGATTGTTAATTCACTGTGAAGTTGCAGACCGATTCAACACAGACAAACGCATTAAAATTCAGTGTGAGAATCATGTGCTGTGGTTAGGTTTATAGAAATGCAATGGGTAGAAGTCTTTATTTAGCAGACACTTTTATTTAAAGAGACGTATAAGTGAGGTAGTACACAACCTCAGCATTCGCTTTTAGAAAATTGTCAAGGGTCCTTTGAATGGTTAATTGCTCTAGCTTTCTAAATGGGTTCTACTTGGAACCTTGTCTATGGTTGTGAGATTGTGAGTTCCCGAGGCTCTCTGGAAATCTTGGGATTTGAACTCATAACCCTCTGGTAGGTAACACAGAACTAATTGCTGAGCTACAAAAATCCCATTTTTAAACCTTTTTAAGACTCTAGGATATTCATTTAACTCATTTTGGGCACTGGTGGCTTAGTTGTTAAGGTTTTGAGTTAGTGATCGGAAGGTTCTGAGCTCAAAGCCCAGGATTTTCAGAGAGCCACAATTGAGCCCTTGAGCAAGCTCTACTCACTTGATTAAAACAGATTGTAATTCAGATATATCTTTTGAATGTCTTTTTAGATACACTTTTAGAAGAAAAAAAAAGGTTCTTCAGAGGTCCTTTGGTTAAAGGTTTTTAGCTTCCAAAAGGGATTTTACTTGGAACCCTCTCTGAAAGGTAAACCCTCTGTTGTAGGGTTCTACATAAAACCTTTTAAAAGGTCTTCCCAGATGGACAAACCAAAGAACCCTTTAAGATGTAAATTAAACCTTTTTTCTAAGAGTATACACTCTTAAATAAAAACCCTTCAAGGGTATTTCAAGTTTTTTTTTTTGGATAGTTAAAGGTTCTTAGCTATCTAAAAGGGTTTTACTTTGAACCATTTCTGAAAAGAAAACACTCTGTTGTAGGTTTCTACAAAGACCCTTTAAGTGTTACCCCAGAAGAACAGCTGAGAAACCCTCAGAAACTTAAATTGTATATATTTGCAAGATGCAAAGTGGTCAATGGAACTCTCCATAGATAATCCAGTTCATGGGGCTAATTAAGCGCACCAACCCCTCCCTCATGTTCTCCACCTCCATGAAAAAAATCTCGAGTAGTAGAGAACAGGGTAAATGTTCAGGGCTCACACCCACGTCCTGAACCGTAGTCCGTGCCAAAGGGTGTTACGAAACAATTGTACACTCTAATTAATTACCACTGAAAATGTGATCTGTTTAATGGCGGTTAAAAGCTATATTCTTTGGAGGAGAGGAAATGCAAAGACATTTTCATCATCTCTGATCTCCTGGTTTCCATTCTGTTGTCTGAAACCAGGGCCAGCCCATTCATTAGGCAGAATTGGCGACTGCCTGGGGCCCTGGTGTGGTGAAAGGGCTCCCATGTGATGCTTTAAAAATATATATATATATTATTGCTATTGTGCCCATGTTGATTAGGCATGAGAGTGTGGACTAACTGAGCAAGTTAGCTGGTGTTACAAAGGTAAATTAAAATGAATTTTGTGCACTTGCACAAAAGGCCTAAGTTACAATTAGCTACCCATCCTAGTTCTTGATAGCTCACTACCGTTTTGGATGGTAGCGAGCTATCAACAATGGTTTGACACTGACAAGGCATTTCTTTAATAATAAGGCCTTCAGAATGAATTTAATTTTATACCTTATTATTGCCTGGCAGCTCGGAGCATCTGGCTAATGTTGTTTTATCTACAGCATCTTGCTAACATTACTGGGCGATGCTGCTCAAGTTAGCTATAAGATATCTATAACGTTATCAAGTGCTTGGCTTCACAGTTGCTAGCATGATATTTAGGTTAATGCAGCGTGAATTGGTTAAAACAGAAGTGACTTACATTATTTTACTAGCTTGCTAGCTAATTAGCAAGCTAGATACGTGTAATGTATTCATGTATGCTTTTGAGTCTTGAGGGAAAGTCAGTGCTGCCCGGATTACAGGAATCAGTTCAAAAGTAAAGGCTCTTGAAGGTCACTTAGCTTTACCATGAATCAATGTTCTCATCGAACTCTCTGACATTTTTACCTTTATATAGAACTACATACGCATTTCGTTCTTGAATCACCAAAACAATCGATTACTCACAATGTTATGCTTTGACCATGCAGGCACTTCTTTTTATCACTGTGCTTGTTAATCATGTATATAATAAAGCCTTGTGGATTCCTTTTGTAGTTGCATATTGCAATTTCTCTTGTATTCAGTTCACCATTCAAGTTAAATTCTCTGCCAAGTTAAACGTTTCATTGATCACTCTTCAGCTTGATGATAGCGGCTCTAATGAGTGCCTTTGTGTTACTCCATAATGATTTCTTTAGCGTTTTATGACATATCTAAGCCTACAAACTTCAAAAAACAACTATTATAAGGGTTGCTTTTTGTCTCTGAACAATCAGATTATTCAGACAGTGTGTCCTCTCCAGGCTTTCTCTGCCTCTTTCTTGTGAATGACTTCCTGCCTAAACTCCACATACAGTGCCTTTATTTAACATTGTCCACTTTAGCAGAGTGACGGCAGATTTTGCCAAGTCTAATAAGGGGCTTGGCACAGCAAGTCTTCTGCTGTCTGCTATAGATATTGTGCATGAATGATGTCAGCATGAATGATAATGCTTTAATGGCATACAGACCAGTCCTGACACACCTAGGACTTTGCGTGTGACTGCTATAGGTGTGCAAAGAGAGAGATTTTTAAAACCTTGAGCAAGTCAAAGATGACAGTGATAAGTAAAAACCCTCTGAGATGGAGCTATGAGGAAGAAACTGGCCAGCACTGGGAATCATATCAGATAGTTTCAGAATTCTAGTTTATATGGAGTATAAATTAATGATTAGCGTTAAGAATACCAATATACTAATTAGCACTGGAATCATTATACTGTAGGTAAAGGAGACAGGTTGGTCATAGTCAGCAGTCAATCGGGGGGGCTGGTGAGCCTCAGGATGGGTCAATACATTTTTTTCCCACAAATGCTCATATGTAAACTAGACCACCATGAGGTTTTTGTCTTGTATAATTTGCCATAGGGGCAGCATGGTGGCGGAGCAGGTAGTGTTGGGGTTCGATCCTGAGCTCTGGTTACTGTCTGTGCGGAGTTTCGCATGATGTCCACGTGGGTTTCGTCCGGGTTCTCCGGTTTCTTCCCAAAAACATGCTGGTAGGTGGATTGGCTACTAGTTGCCTCTAGGTGTGAATGCTATGGACTAGGTTATGCTATGCTAGGTTGCTCTGCGATGGACCTGTCCAGGGTGTATTCTTTGCACCTAGTGCTACCAGGACAGACTCCGGATCCACTGCAACTCTGACCAGTATAAAGTGGTTACTGAAGATGAATGAGTGAATAAATAATTTGCCATAACTTGTTTCAGCATTTTAGGATTTTTGATGAGCCTACTGCAAACCTCTCTTTTGTCAAGTCAAGTCAAGTAGATTTCTATTGTTATTCCATACATATAAACATACAAGTTGAAATATCAAGCACAAAGGACTGTATTGCATAGAGGACAATGGTGCATACAACATACATGACAAATCAGAGCTAATATACAAACTGTATCACTACAAGTATAAGACAGATGGGTGTTAAGTACAGTAAGAGTAGAATGATAATGAAGCACAATGCAATAAACACACCAGTACACACAACAGGAGCAGCAGTAGGATGGTGTAATGGTGAAAAAAAACGGACTGAATGTGCAAATTGCATTAGAGTGTAAACCATCATAAAGTATGCTCATCCCAGGACTCTTATTCATAATATGATCATACCAATCATTCTGTTTCTTTTCAACACATTTAGTGTGGTTTGCCTTTTCTTTATACAACTGTACACTGTAATAATCTAAATCCCACTATCTGGTGTCACCCAGAAGATGATGGGTTCCCTTTTGAGACTGGTTCCTCTCGAGGTTTCTTCAGGGAGTTTTTCCTTGCCACTGTCACCTCTGGCTTGTTTATTAGGGATCTAGATCTACATCAGGATTTCGGTAAAGCTGCTTTGTGACAATGTGTGTTGTTAAAAGCACTATATAAACTATATAAATCAAATTGAACTGAATGAAACACAGAGGTGGCGCCATACCATCAGAAGTCGTGGGGTGAAATGTGATTAATTATAAATCTGGCGTCATGTCATGGCTTTTTGTGAATTGTGAGAGAGCAAGCTAATTTTTCCTGTAAATTCAGGGTTAAAAGGTGATCTTCTAGCGTTGAGATACTCTCCTAAAAACCATGGTGTGGAGCCAAGTTGGCATGTAAAACAGGTCACCGTGTGTATAAACTTAATTCATGGTTAAAATGTCAAATTGTAACCTTCATAATGTGTCTGTACTATTATCTGTTTCTGTCTCCCAACAAAACATGATGTAAAGCTGACACATTCCAGGTACAATCTACATTAATGTTAATAATCTTAACAAACATCAATGTCCACAACATTTTGAGTCACTGACAATGTCATTACCTTTCCTTTCTTGAGCTAATAAGCCTTGGTCTAGTTTACTGACCCTGAGATATTCTACTGTTTGACAAACACACTTCCACTATGCATATAATCTTGAAGTACACACATATTAATATGTATATTTTTATATTTCAGATAGACTTTCAGTTACAAAAGCTACACTTAAGCCGAATAAAAATCTAAGCTGAATGAATAAAATGAATGCTAACACAGCAAATCCTTAAGGGACGCTGGTCTGTCATTTTCTCTTTTTCTGATTAACTAAAGACATCTGTTATTGACTCAGTAAAACATCAAGAAATGACAGAATCTTCATGTGGGAGATTTCATTTGTTTGATAAACTGTGAGCACACACACGGGAATTCTTTGCAAAAAAAAAAAATACATTCACCGGGTGGATGAGCTGCAGCAGCTCTCTCGTTAAACAAAATGTCGTGTAGGTTTACCTTCCCACATCTGCCAATGTGTTTTAATTGGTTTTGCCAGCAAGGTTGACTATCTGTGCACTCGAGGAGAGAATAATTTTTCAGTCTAAAAGTGCTGGGTCAAATGGCAGCTCAACATGGTTTGTTCCAGCGCTTATCCTTAAGCATAACATCTGGAAAGACAGTTCTGAGCGGGAAATAAGTACAGTCCAGGTATTCATAATGCATCTCTTTAATGCAAACCTGATGATTCATAGCGACTGATCCGAAATGATGTCACTGTCCTCTTTCCAAATGGAGACGTGCGTGATTAAATAAAGTCGCTCGCTGTTAATGCAGTCAGGAACAATTCGCTGTCCTGCACAGAGAACACCATCAATCACTCACAGCACAGAGACAGTACGACTGAGTTACTTTAATGACACTGAGGTAGGAATGGTGTGTCTGTATGTGTGTGTGTGTGTGTGTGTGTGTGTGTGTTTCGTCTCTCTGTTTTCCCAAGGGAGGGTGTGTTCTCCATCGCTCCTCGTTACAGAGATTGACTCATAACTCTTACTTGTGTCATTAGAGGAAGGGGGAAGCGAAGGGTAAACGTTCAATTATACACTACATGAATAGTGAACAATAATATCGATGTGCTGCTGGCTTTTTGGACATCATGACATTGTCTTACACGCATACACATACATGAATTGACTGTTTTTTGATATTTCCATTATATGTCAAATAGTAATATCTTGTTACCTGATTGTCCTTTGAATATAAAAAAATCTAGTCATGACAACAGGCGAGAGTTAAACGTTGGCCTGCTTCATATATTGCGTATATGGTTCAGTTATTTGGTTAAGGAAATGGCTAGAATGTTTTTTTAAACTGACTTGTTAAAGAGGATGGCTCTTAGCCTACAGTAGTTTATGTAAACATGTTTTCTGATGATATCTTTAAAACGTCGGCGACCCTGTTTTAAGGATATTGTAGCAGATTTCAAGCCACACACCACCTCTGGAAATCCCCCTTTTTTTTTAAACAAAAAAACATCATTATATATCCCGATAAAGCATAACATTAATGACATATTGGAAGCCAAAAATTTAGCTACACTTGAAAAAAACATATGAAGCAGTTAGTTAGCTATCTAACCAGCCTACAAATGTAATAGCCCTAATTAATGACATAGTGTATTCCCTGATTATAAACTCATATATAATCATATCATTATAAAATATAAAATAATAGACATCTCAAGTGATATAACGTGGTGCAAAATATGGATGCCAGTTTTACAAGGAGGATGATGTTTGTCATTTTTTCAAACTGGAGGGATGGTGTCCCCTTGCATCCTCCCTTAAAAAGATCCCTGGCCATACCTATCATACTGTTATCCCGACACACCCCTATGTAGTGTAGTATAAAGCATTCGAAAGAATCAGTTTTTCTCAGACTCAGGGTTTGATTATAAGCCATCACATTTTTCTGGATTTCACAAAAAGGCGTACGGCATTGCTTACCAGTAGACGTGTAAGAAAAGCAACAAAAATGTTTACTATGCCAGTAGTTCAGTAAAACGTGATTTCACATTTAGAACCCAGGCTCTTAAAGGATCCTATTTTATGATTTCATATATTACTGTCCTTTAGCATGTGCGCAAACAAAGTGCTTCCAATGAATATAATTTGAATATAACTATTGATATTCATAACCGAGCTCCGACAGCTTCAGAAGCACTTTGCTTAAACAGCTGATGAAGGACTCTTGTCGAAAAAACGTGCTGTTTCCCTGGAAACTTTGTGTACTATGCTGCAAATGTTTACTACCTCTATATTTATATATATAAATGTCCCCTCGGTGTCGCTGATGTATGCGTTCTTGGGATGTTTTACCTTGACAGTTAAAAAGCATTAGCCTCTTCAGCCGTAGTTATAAAAAGCTTTCTTGCTCAGGGCCTTGCATTACCAAACATCCTCCACGAAGGTATTAGCACAACAGGAAGATTTCTCTCAATCCCCTCATTCACAATTTAAATTACAGCTCTGAATGTCTTCAATATTCCATACACCAGCCAGTGCAACAGCCTTTACCCTTTACCTGTGAGAAAGGAAAAAAAAGAGTGTCATGAAATCAAAACTACTATAATACGCTGTGTCTATACAATTTTCCTTTCATGTAACATATGAATAAAAATGGTGTTTATGGTGAGTCAACGCTGTATCTGACTGGATGTTGCTTAACGGTTTCAACATCCATCCATTCTGCATAAATGACCAGATTTTCTCTTTTCTTTTTAAAGCCATCATTAGGCATTTATAGAGATTACTTAACTGAATTGAATCTATATTATAGTCCCATTCATTCTGCAAGATAGCCTCTTAACACTTAGCTTTAATTTAGAGCATTTAATTCTTGAACAGATTACCTGTCAATCAAAGTCAAAATATTTTTTTAAAATCTGATCATCATCTAAAACCAGCAATTAGCTTTACACTACCTGAAAGTAAATACTCAAAATGTTTATTTTGACCAATGAGACAACAGATATTATAAATATTAATTAATATAATAATTAATTGATTGATTGATTGATTATTTAATTAATCACACAACTGCACCCTTTTAAGCCACTGTATGAAAAGATCATACCTAATAACCTGTTCTTTCTGTCTGTCGAGCTGCACGTGCAC
>JAOUQW010028297.1:0-11480 GCA_028565825.1 Olivaichthys viedmensis
CTGCCGCTCACTGGATGTTTTTTCTTTATTGTACCATTCTGAGTAAACTCTAGAGACTGTTGTGCGTGAAAATCCCAAGAGATCAGCAGTTTTAGAAATACTCAAACCAGCTGCTCGTCTGTATCTGCATGATTTTATGCATTGCGCTGCTGCCACACAATTGGCTGATTAGATAATTGCATGAGTGAGAAGGTGTACAGGTTCCTAATAAAGTGCTTGGTGAGTGTATGTTCCAAAATTATTGACACCCCTGAGGAATATGTTAAATAAATGCAAACAAATGGTCATTCTTGAAAAAAATATTTTTAATTTGCTCTCAGCCCCAGGTATTTTGTTGCTTTTGACCATGTCCTGTTTCTCTGGGATATATATATATATATCTGAGGTTACACACATGTAAAATCCCTTTGTCATCCATCACCATGGGGAAAACCAAAACAAAAGACCAAAATAGACATTTTTGCCCACGCACACCATTGGCATGTTTGGCAAAAAAGGGAATTTTAGCCCAAAACCTGGTTGCCTCTGCCGGGAGGTTAAGACTTGGCCGTAGATATAGCTTTGAACAGGATAGTGACCCAAACCTACATCCAAATCAACACAGTAATGGTTAAAGGATTGAAATGAAATGAAATAAAATGATTCAGTCTCTGGATTTAAACCTGTGTTCTAAATTGAAGATGACAGTCCATGTGCGCATACCGAAGAAAATAACGGAGCTTAAAATGTTTTGCATGGAAAAGTGGTTCAAGATTCTGTACAAGTGTTCTCCAACTTTGTTAGACATTGCAGGAAGAGACTCAATGCTGTTCTACTCTCCAGGGAAGGCTTCACCACATATTTTAATTGTAAGCGTGGAGTGCTGATTACTTTGAAACCAGTGCTTTGCTGAATAAATTTTACGATTTAAAAAAACTTTGTACTATTGAAGAGAAACTTTGTGTTTGGAAAAAAAAGTGTTTAAATAAAACTATACAGCATCCCTGTATGTTTGAGCTCAAAATATCATGTGTTATTCTTTTTATATATGCATTTTTGCTCATTTTCATGAAGGGCACTAATATTTCTGGATGGCACTGTATGTGCGTGTATATTCTTGCAACAGTAGTCCCACACTGACCACATGGAGTGACATGTGACACAGCTTGCATGAATAATCAATGATGACTGATACCAACTGACCTCAAAACACACAGCATGAAACCATAGGTCTGCCACATTTATGCTACAATTCGATGAAGCAAAAATAACTCAAACCAAATACATATTAAAGGCTCTTAAATACAATTCCTCCTTCTGAAAATGTGTACTGTAGAACACATACAAGCATTTCACTGGAAATGAAGTGTGAGGGAAATAGAGATAGTTGTTAAAAGGCTG
The DNA here is from genome assembly GCA_028565825.1 of Olivaichthys viedmensis. Lineage (NCBI taxonomy): Eukaryota > Metazoa > Chordata > Actinopteri > Siluriformes > Diplomystidae > Olivaichthys > Olivaichthys viedmensis. The sequence continues at coordinate 1,381 of JAOUQW010028297.1, forward strand.
AGGGTGCCAAAATGTGAGCATGTGGAAGCAATTGTGGGTGGCATGCAGGATCGGTTAGCCTAAGGGTTAGCGGGGGTGCCTAAACTGCAGAGACAGAAGCCAAGTCTGTTTCCACACTCAAATCAGCTCACTCCACCCTTCTCTCACTCCGTTTCACTTCAACTAAAGACAACACAGCTCTACACCGCGATTTCCCTCAAGCATTTTGCCAGGAAGAGGAGGGGAAAAAAAGAGTGTCTCCTGATTCCAACTATGACCTATTTAAACCAAATTGCTTGCTCATGAACTAATCCTACATGGGATTGTAAGATTGAGGATGGAGAGCTCATTGTTGGGAGGGGTCAGGAGGTTATTAATACTGTTAAACTGAGGGACCTGTGTAAGGGCATAAATAGCTGCAAGGAGCGTACGAGTCTTGCAGTCTCTCTCAGACAGCCCAGGCATAGGTGACCTCCACTCCTCCTGCAGAAAGCTCATCTGTCTCTTCAAAGCCAGTAAGTAATGTTCATGCTCTATTTAATTAAACATGCTGTGAAAATTCTACTTCTTTTTTCATTAAAACGTCTCAATGAAACTAGCATAATTCACACATTTCTTTAGGATGTTACAAGCAGCATTGCAATTTTGTATTGGTGCACTATTGTAGATGTTAAAAATGATGTGTGCATACATTTAACAGTTGGAATTCTTAAATCAATTATATTATGGAGACTGGGCACAGATATCTATAGAGTAAAGAAAGTCAAAGTGTGTCTGGTAAGAATTTGTCACATTTTGCATATTGTAATGAACGTTATACTTAATATTACTTTATTACCAAACCATCTCACACCTAATACAGTTTCATACCTCAAGGAATTGTTTAAGAAAGCTCAAATTCTTTCCTCATTAGTAAATATAAATGTATTTGTATGTATTTCATATCCAGAGTGACTTCTAATCCCCATATTTGAACTTGCCCCTAGTTTTATAATTTAAATGTCAGTTACATGTGACGGTAGCTAACAACATGCCCACTCTTTATCTCAATATTCTGTCAGAGAACAAGCAATGGAAAAGATTGGAACTGTCTGTGTAAGACGCTTCCTGCATTGCTTCACCCTCATGTTGACCCTGCTAAGTGGAATTGCCACCATGCCTGTGAGCGTAGTGGACTCGCTGTGCTCCGCACCTTCCACAGCCAAGTACAGACTGACGTTTACGGGCAAGTGGAGCCAGACTACCTTCCCCAAGCAGTACCCCGTTTACAGGCCCCCTGCTCAGTGGTCTCCGCTGATTGGTGAGTGGAATACTCTGAATGTCAAGACTAAGGGGTTATGATTACAGAGCACTTAAAATATTGGCTTTCCAAAATTGTCAAAAAATAAGGTATTCTGCACACCACAAGGACAATATTGGCAGACTTGTTAAAGTATTTTTTGCTTTAAGTGGGGAAAAATGTGGATGCAATAACCTATAAAAAGAAAATATATGCTCAATGTATTATTATTATTTTTTTATGATTTTTTTAATGATTTTTTTTTTATTATGTCGGTCTACTGAATATTTTCTTATAATACTATGTTAAAAATGATCTGAATGCATCTTATACTCTTTTTTAGGAGTAACTCACAGCTCAGACTATCATATCTGGCAAAAAACCGAATACGCCAGTAATGGGGTAAGAGAGTTCTCTGAGAAAGGAGAGGCTTGGACTCTGATTAAGGAGGTGGAGGAAGCTGGGGAGCGCATCCAGAGTGTATATGGACTCTTTTCCACCCCAGCTGTGCTTGGAGGGACAGGCCAGACAAACACAGAGTTTGAGGTCTATGCCAGGCACAACTTTGTAAGTTCAAAACTAGATATATAGCAATATAATAAGACTTAAAGAACAAGAGTTTCCTTGTATGGTTTGCCCATATTTAAGGGCAGATACTTTAATAGACAGCACATACAATAGGGGAGAACATATTCGCTCAACTTCATAAAATTGTGACTAATTCCAACTCGGCAAGTTCATTAAAAATTGCAGTTTATAATCTGTGAACTAATAACCTGAACTTTAAAGTCAGTAAAAGCAAATTTTAGAACAAGTTTACCATATCATTAATTTTTTTTTTTTTGAGGATTCCTTAAAATTAATACACATCTACATGAATGTACACAAGCACAGTATAATACAGAACCTATTCATGATGGACAATGAGACTTTCCAAGGAAACCCTATGGTGGAAAGCCCAACTCATATGGACCAAAAAGACAATCATGCAAAATCTATTGGAATTTGAACAAGTGAGAGCAATTTCATTGGATATGTATGAAGTCTTAGGAAAAGAGGCGATAACCTCAACCCTCATCCTAATCTTAAGCATTTGTAACTTCTGCAATCATGAGTCTGTGTTTGGGGTCACTGGCATTGTCAACCAACCGAATGATATCACTGTTCTCGTTTTTGCAGTTGTCTTTCATTATGAGGATTGTGCCGAGCCCTGACTGGTTTGTTGGGATAGACAGTCTAAATCTGTGTGAAGGAGACCATTGGAAGGAAAACATAAGTCTTAATCTCTTTCCTTATGATGCTGGTACAGACAGTGGCTTCACTTTTTCTTCACCCAAATTTGAGACCATACCCCAGGACAAAGTCATACAGGTAATGCCACAGAGCCGATAACCACAATTTTTAATCACTATGCTTTGGTCTCAAATCTGATTGGCAATTTTTCTCAATACTCAAAATCAGTATCACTCTGAATGTCGCTCTGGTTTCTCTTGTCTTTCTCAGATAACGTCATCGTTTCCAAGCCACCCTGCTAACTCTTTCTTCTATCCACGACTGAAACATCTTCCCCCAATAGCCAAGGTCACACTCACCAAGATCAAGAGCAAACAGATCTTTCATTTGCCGATTGAGCCCACGCAGTCCAACCAAATTCCCACTGGCAACGAAATAGACGAATCTCTCATAAGTAAGTTTTGAAATATTATAATACAATCCTTTTTCTTAAAAGGTGCACTAACCAATTCACAAATGTACAATATGCCTCAATCCAACACATAAGCAAAAAAGCAGAAAACAAGAAGGGAACTGGAATTTCTTTCCAAAAATCCATCTGCCAAAATTCTACAAAATTGTACTCAATCTCAAACACGTCTATAGCGACAAAGAGAGTATTTACTGTATGCACTGGTTTTATCTCATACTGGCTTATAGACTGGTTCAAGAGCAAGTGATGATCTTTGGAGAGAACTTATGGTAATCAAGTGTGGGCTTGTAGCAAATTGTGTCAGCAAAAAACATTTATTCATCCCCATGGTGACCAAAACAACAAACCCAAACAAGATTATGGGGGTCGGTCCATTTGGAGGTTTTTTTTGCCACTCAGCAGTCACACTCAAAGTTTATAATGGAAACTAAATATAATGTCAAGTCCAGCCATGCTTTTATCTTCATGTTTAAATCCTCTGTTTTTCTACTTTTTCAAAAACTTCAATATGTGATAGCGATCAAGGTTTTACAAGGCTGTAACTTCTGGAAAGGCTCAGTAGAAAAAAGGGGATTTCTAGTTGGCCTCATTATGAAGGATATCTACCAGTATTTATTGTGGGGGACATTTAGGGGAATGTATATTTAGCAACTGCAGGCTGCAAAAAGGTAAAATCTGGAAAGTGTAAACTAAGTCTGATACACAAAGTATGAGCCACAATTTTTTTAAAATAAGTAACACCTATTTTAAATGGCAAATTCAGAATTGCATGCTCCTTCTCTATGCAATACTAGGACAGATTGGGTGTTACTAATATAATATACAATGCTAATGTAATTTAAAAAGTGTTGAGAAAGCTTTATTTATTTATTTATTCATAATAATAATAATAACTTTGTATATAAAACTTTATATGTAACTATATATTTGTGTTTTTTTAAATTTAAATTTACTTGACATCAACAAGAAGATGGAAAAAAAATTGAAAGCAAAGTTTTAAATGATTTAACATGACCCAAAAAAGTAAGGCCATAATGTCCACTACTAAAACTAATCAAACAAATTTTGTGTGAAAAAAGGGCCTTGAAAATAAATCAAACTATGCTGTACAAGTTCATAATTTTCCTTTAGTCACTTTATGATTGCAATGTTTTCCCTGTGCTTGTCCTCAGATACCCCTCTTGACTGTGAGGTGTCCGCCTGGTCACCTTGGGGTTTGTGCAAAGGTCAGTGTGGCGAAGAGAACAAGAAAGGAGTGAGATATCGAACCCGCTACATTCACATACAGCCTGCTAACAATGGCGCTGCCTGCCCTCCTCTCGAGGAGGAGAAAGTCTGTGTGCCTGACAACTGTGAGTGAGAATCTGCTACATAACGTCCATCAATCCATATCCTCATTTTTCTCTAAGTTCATTCAAAGCACAATCTTATTTGAACTACAGATTCAAAAAGGGAATAGTGTAATTTCATAACAATAAGAACTGTGTCTCCAAACCCATTTTTCCTTAACTAAAATAATCCATATAGTATAGTTAAAGCACAGGATTGGTGGGGAAGCCAAAAAAGATCATAATACTCCGAATGAAGCACATCAGACTACATCAGAATCATCTCACTGAAGCCAAAGTTAATGTTTTGTGAGCAAAAAAGGCTCCATATGAACACTTTTCCACACCGGTTTATGCACCGTTTACTCAGCATTTACTATCATATCCTAAAAGATCAGGTGCTATGAAAAGCAGGAAAGTATCAAAAATTGCTATGAACTGATGCCCTCTGGTGGAATGACTTACAAACACACTCCAGTATCAAGTCAAGTCATTAACTTAGAAAGGAATTGTAACACAAAGTTAAATTGTTTTATGTGTGGTTGAAGTCTGTACATTCAATGCTAATAAATTGTACATATAAACTGTAAATATGAACAAATAAACTGTTTCCTGTCAACTTGTGTGTCATTGATATTCAAAGGCTTCTGCTACTGGCCTGTCAGTTTCAGTGATTCCTGTTCAGCTACCACCACTATAAACTTATAAACAAATTTATCATCTCTGAAATAAAAGTTTAATTGCTGTAACAGGCAATATGACGTTGTGCATTGCCCTTTATGAAGCAGAACAAAACTAATAGGTTAACCATTTGGGTGCATTATCAACATCTTTAAGCACCTGCTGTGGTCTTATCACTTTTTTTCCTCTAACCTTGTTTAAGCACGGAGTAACAGGTGGACATTTCACACACTGGGCTTAGTGTTGACACACAACTACTATAGATATCCATCCTATACATTGTTTTTTTCACAGATTTGTCTTCTTTTTAAAACAATAACTAAGGTCAGTACGATGATTTTGACCTGGACCTGCCTTATGATTTCTTGCTTGGTTATTTCGGCTCCGGCGATGTTTTTTGATTTGGCGCAGCAGAAGGAAAAGTGTATCATTGAGGAAATTCCAGTGGACACTCTTGTCACAGGTAAAGAAAGCTACGGTGTGCTGCTTTTAAAATATCCAGTGTCTAAAATGTAGGTATCTAAACACCATGGTAAGATTTTGCAGCATATGATTACTATCATTTTGATTATTAGTCACTAGGGGTGAGACAGTATACTGGTGTGATGGTGCACCATGATGTGGAAGTCTATTAAATCATTATTATAGTTACATCGATGACATTATGCTTTAGATAGACTTCATACAGTTTAGATAATAATATTATGAAAATGGTTATTTCTCGATGCATCTGTACATCTATTTTTTGATACACTACTGAAAGCTAAAAGCAACAAATCTATTAAAAAATATTCTAGCAGTTTCTTTAAGCAAATAATTTATGCACTGCCACTGCAGTTTTATACATCCTTTAATGTTGTCCTCTTTGATATTGTGAAGTTGTAAGCAGATACTGTGATGTACCGAAGACTGTACATTGCATTGGTGATTTTTCATACCGTTCCACCCCATTAGTAACATGAATGAAACATTAAGATCGTTCACATTCAAGATGGAACATTAGGAGTGTAAAAATGCATTGATCTGACGGTTGAGATTCAACTGCAGCGGTTTTGGAATGTAAGAACCAATCATAATCGATTGTAATAATATACAATAATGTATGTGCAACATTTTTTTGTCCAAAATGAAATTTCAAACGTATAAATCCACTAAATCCAGATTATTTCTTATTTCGTCTATATTTCACTACTGTGTAAATTGTTTATTTACTTGAATTTGTGTATTGAGTGTATTAAAAAATAAATAAATACTAGATCGCACCAAGATAATCGAATCAAATTGAATCATGGTGACATTTGAGATTCCATGATGCATTGACTCGTTCCTTAAAGAATTCCAATCAATTGAATCGTTGTGAGGTAAGAGACGTACACCCATGTCTCTTACTCATTAAAATTGACAAAAAAGCATTGTACAGACAAAGTAACCATATAGTGTTCTCTTCCCATCAGGTTATCTCTTATTAGAGCACTGGGATAATAAGCAGGACTATTCTCCACACCTTGGATTAACCGTCACTGTTAAAGACCCTAATCTTGAGGTTGGACCCTATTAATTACACAGTGTAAAACTTTCTCTCTGCTACCTCACAGCATTGAGTTGAAACCCTCGCGTTTCACCTATTGTTTGCAGGTATTGTTGATGAAACGATTTGGCAGATATGGAAAATTCACCTTCACATCCCATGCTTCTGGTCAGCATTTCTTGTGTGTGAAATCAAACTCTACCAGATTCTCTGTGTTTGCAGGCGATCGTTTGGTGAGTCAAGGCCAAATCGGATTGTACATTATACGTGTTTCATTGTGTGTTTCAGGAAGTTTTTACACCTGCAAAATGCTCTGAATCAATTTTATTGAGTGTCATGTATGGTTCATTTTAGTCCTTGCTGAGCGAGTTATATCTCAGCTACAAGTCAAGCTGATTACAGTGTAGGTCACGCCAAGGGTGAAACCAAACTAAACACTCATTCTTATGGACTTTTTGAATATGTGCTTGTTTTAATCCGATAAATAATTCTGTTTTGCTTTTACAAAGCAAAACTTCAGAATTTACCATAAAACTGAAGTAAAAGTCTAAAATAATTGGGCTTAAAGTCTGAGTTTTCTGAAAATGATTGGCACTATAGTGTTTTATGTTCTCTAAACTAGCAAAAGCCCAAAGACACAAAAATACTGCTATTGTGAGTGCTGTTTTGCTTATTTTGACTAGAGGGGACTACTTTACGTCTTCTTATTAGTGATGATGGCACACGTTTTTTATGTCTCAAATATGATTTGAATCACCAGCAGATGGCACTCTTACAGATTATGTATATGGAGATCTTACAGATCTGTAAATATGTATATTTTACAGATACCTGTATTGTAATGATTACAGACAGTGAACGCAGTATTCTACTTTGATGTCTTGGCTAACAAAGTGAAAAACCTGCAAAATTAGAACACAGCTATGAATACAAGAACAAAAATATAATACAAAATAGACACCTGATCCTATTTTGACATGTTAATGACAATATTGTGTTTGTGTTGACTATCACGTTATATTGTATAACCAGTTATTTGCACATTTCTAGTTGTGAATTGCATCAAACAATGCTGTGATAAATCATACTTTCAGTTTAAGTACCGAGTCATCATGCTGTTTACCTTCCTGTATATTGGTTTCAGTGAAAACGCACATGATTGGGCTCATGTCTCAGTGCAGAGTAAAATATGTATGAAAAAAGCCTTACTGCACCCCTCATATGCAGAAGGTGCATCTAGATGTGCAGATGGGAGAGCATGCCATGGATCCCAGTGCTGTCAAGGCCAAAGACACCATTGAATCAATGGAGTTCAAAATGCGGCACCTGATCGACCAGATGCAGTACATCAGCAAGCAGCAAGACTTCCAGAGGGTAAGGAGGAAAGGCAGGAAGGCACAGTGACTCCAGCCACCGAGGGGAAGCAGCCCGAAACCAGAAAGCGTTTATTGAAACAAAAAAATGGGTTTCATTTTGACCACGTTAACAAAACAGTACAAAGTCACGGGTAATTAAGTGCAATTTGTATTAACGTAACTGTTTATTTTTTTTACTGTCACTGACAGGAACGTGAGGAAACATTTCGCCAAATGAGTGAAGAAACAAACGGAAACGTTTTGTGGTGGGCAATGATCCAGACCGCAATACTACTCACCATCGGGTTCTGGCAAATGAGAAGCTTGAAGAACTTTTTCATCGAAAAGAAGTTGGTTTAGCTAACTATCGAGCTATGGCGCAGTTACTAGCTGCCTAAGTTGTAAGTTAACCAGCTAAGGTTAGCTGACGGTCATTATCTGACTAAATGTCCAACTAGTTTGTCTTGTTACATTAATTATTGTTGTGCTCAACCATGTTTTTTTTTTTTTTTTTAAACTTACTACCTGACTGACATAATAAAGTCTTGCTACTGTACAAATGTTGGCCGTTTTTTCGTAGGTTAATCTTAAACAACTGGCAGGTTCCGCTCTGTGAGAAAAGCAGTCCTATTTAAAAATGTATAGTACTATTTATTACAAATGTATAGTACTATTTATAAGTATTTCCACATAACTTTAATGTAACAGACCATATTAAAACACGATGTTTCCCTAAATAATTCTTTCACTAAAGTCCAAAAATTCTCTCGTATTATTACATATATTGAGAATAGCTGAAGATACTGAGTAGACCAACTCACTGACATACATACATTCATACAGTAAGTACAGCTTACATGTTAAGAGGACCACCTCGCTTGGGTGATAGATATATATATATATATATATATTTTTTTTTTTCTCCCAAAAATCTTCATCTATTAATTCATAACTAATGCATAACACTTTAAAGCTGATAAACTGTTCAACATGAACAAATAATGTATTCTTCACTTGGCTTTCATGATGCAAAAGCAATGAATTCATGCAGAAGTTTTATTTGATTTATTGCACTAATATACATTTTAGTGCTTTAGAAACATGCACTGAAGAGTTGATATTTTCAGCTGCTTCAGTAAAAAAAAAAAGAAGAAAAAAAAAAAAGAAAAAAGAAGAAGCGTCCATGTAATTCCTGCGCTCAAAAACAAACAACAACAACAACAAGCAGAAATGGCTCTTTAGCCTGGAGATCTCGCGGGAAAAAAACCCCCCGTAGCCATGGCAACGCCTGACGAGCACGTTCGCGCGCTTTGATGGTGCGCAAACGCTCGCGCGCGTTGCTGAGTAACGCCGTTAACTAGCCACGCTAGCTGCTTCACACGTATAGTTGTCAGACTATAGCTTTATGAGCTGTTCATAGAGGCGTCATAGGCAGCTATGGCCTTTTCAGCTTTATATTTCGAGATAAAAGACTGGACACGTTAACAGTCCACCCACCGCCGCAGCAGAACTCTTCATAAGAAAACCAGCTAGCTAAGCTTAGCTAAGCTAGTCGGTGGGCAGTTAGCTCGATAGCTAACTAGCCTTCTGAAGCGAATTGGGTGAGTTGACGGCAAATTGACCAGCTTAGCTAACGTTTTAGACTTTTTATTATTTTTTTTAAAAAGATGTTTTTGCTGATGTGTCTTCTGCCGAGCATCGTTATCATAATCATTACAGCTATTTCCTTTACACCAAAGCGGTTAGCTAGCCACGTTAACGTCTAGGTGCATAACTGAAAGTAAAATGTGTGTGTTAACCTGTCGGACGGCATTGCCAAAAGAACCAATAGCACTGAAACGCTGCAAAAACATTAGAATGATTGATTGATTGATTGATTGATTGATTGATTAATTTATTTAAAAAAAGTGAGCAGGTGAGGTTTTTGTTCTTGTTTATTGTTCTTCAGGCTCTTCGCTGTCTTGTAAAAGTTGCATAAAGCCACAGACTCGTTTAAAGAACACGTCCAGATGAGTCCAGCATTTTTTGCTTTTAATGATGACTTTTTAATTCAACTTACAAACCGATACACAGAACTGCTTTGCAGTGGTCTACATGTGTATAAGAGAGGTGTGTAACTGCACATGACTCCAGCCTGGGCATCAGCAGGGCTACATATAGAATAGAAAGCTCTTTTATTGTCACATATACAAGTACAGTACAGTGAAATTGATTCTTCGCATATCCCAGCATGTTGGTAAGCTGG
>JAOUQW010028298.1:0-11478 GCA_028565825.1 Olivaichthys viedmensis
CCTGCGCTCTGACCCCAGCTTACCAACATGCTGGGATATGCGAAGAATCAATTTTACTGTACTGTACTTGTATATGTACATGTGACAATAAAGGAGCATTCTATTCTATTCTATTCTGGTAGGATTCTCTGGTTTTGAACTCTGCTCGTTATACAGACTACGTCTTTTGTTTCGCCCTTCGGATGCCTCTGCCTGTGTGTTTGTTTATCTGGTTATTGATCCATACGCCTGTACTACGACGACAATTTGGATTTTCCCTGTTTGCTGTAATAAAGAGTTCTGCACTTGGATCCGTAAAGTGTTTCGTCTGATCACTCGTGACACTTTATATATTTATAATTTCTCTTTGACATTCTTAAACAGTTTTACTGCAAACAGTAACCTTGGAGTTGTGTAAATAATAATATGAAAATTAAAAGAAAATTAAAAAATGTAATCTCACAAGTTGATGTTAACCCGAGTTAGCTAGCTAGCTCCAGAAGTTTCATCTTAAAGATGCCTAATCTCAGATGCCTAGCTAGCTAGCAACATATAGAAATAAATGCTTTGTAGCATTCTAGCAACATCAGAAGCTAATGCTAGCTAACTTTAGTGAATGCTTTATATAAATTCAAGATACAAACTTGTCAAACTTTTAGCGAGTGCTAACTTTTAGGGAAAGGATCTTGACGATATTTTACTCTTGTAATGTGAGTTAATATAGTTAATAGTAAATAATAAATTAATATATTTGATAAAAACTAAGATTACAGCTACAAGAAAAAACATTTTTATAAACTGAAATAAAATAATATTCTACATTTTAAATGAAAAAAAAAAACTAAACTAAACTAGAAATGTTGTTTCTGATGTTGCTCTAAAACTAACTAAAATAGCACTGGCAGCAATGCTGCTGGTCATTTTTAAACCTAAATGTGAATTCTGTGCATTAAAATAAATAAATAAATTAATATCTATTTTAAAAACAACAGATTAGTTGAGGACTGATATTGTGATTTAAAATGTACAAATATCAGGACTTTTGAAGCAAACTGAAGGCTATAGAGAGAGAAAGGATCTTCAATGAAATAACATGGAAATTACTCAATTTCTCGCAAATAATAGTGGATGAGAAATTTGTTAATTACAGGAACATATTGTTCTCCTTGCGCTCTGACCTTTGACGTTTCCTATTTGAGACTTCAGATGTCTGCAAGCTCTCATTTCTACGTCCTTTCTCTTATGGCTATTTCACCATATTTTGGCTTGACCTGGTTCTTTATTAATATGTTAATTAGCTAAACCACATGTGACACATTGATTTGGCCTTAAAGTGCCTGTAGCAATGTTTTGTCATGTGACAGGCTTGTGATATGTTGGATTTTGATGTTCTCATTGGGAGCATCTGTTCTGGAACATACTGTATGTTAAGTACTTAAATATGGGTCAAATGTTGGACATTTGATTTAGTTAAATGCTTTAAACTCCTGTAATCATCTTTAGACAGCAGCTGATGGAGTGTGTGGCCTTCATTTAATGTACTTATGTGTATCAAATCACCAGGCTTTCACACTGACATTAAATATAACTGCAAGCCTTTAGAAATTCTCCTGTTGTATTTCTTTGCAGGAGAATACCATTAGTTTCCCTCTCAGTCACTGTGTAACGTTTTAGCTGATCGTCTAACGTCATTTTGTGTATATTGTATACAAGTTTTATCCTACCTACATACATCTGTTTGCTCTGATTTTGGCAACATGGTCTCATACATTTTCTTACGACTTTATTCATATGAAATATGAACATAATCCAACCACATGCCTTCGCTCATTTGAATTTTAAATACATAATATATTCCATGAAACAGTTTTAATCGAAAATCTCTCCTATCCACCAATGGTACCATCGTTTCCACGGTTACTTTGTTTCCTCCTCAACCAATCATGAGTAATATTGTTTGGCTTCAACCTCGAGACTATAAAAGGCAGATTAAATTAGGACACTTGGAGCTCATTCAGCACAACCTCATGTAAGAACATCGAGAGAGAAGAGTGAGGAGAAAAATGTTTGTTCTTTCCCAAGTAAGAACGGTTCAAAGTCGCCTCTGCCTCAAGAAACATTCATGAATCAACTAGAAAGAGGTTTGACAGCATACAAAAATAAACACACTCACACACAAACACAAGGGTGTCACACACTTACTTTTATTCGAGAGGGCACATACACCTGCCACCTCTTTAACCTGTTTACGAGAATCAAACATGCTAGTTTGTGTTTTAGATTGTTCAGTAAAATGCTAGTTTGAGGCCCTATTTGGGGTAAGACAGTAAACACTGTGAGAGCCAAATCAGTGCTCAGTACACACACACACACACACACTGCTTCTTCAGCCCAAAGGTATAAAACATTATTATTCTCTCATTTTTACATTTCAGTGATGGCGTCAGACGATAACGAGTTCCAGAAAAAGAACTCAAGTGTTGTAAAATTACAACACCGTGCCCTAAAGCAGCATCTGAAAAAAGTTCAGTGTCTACATATCCAACTAAACACACACACACTACACACACACTATACACACTACACACACTACACATACACACCACACACACACTACACACACAATATACGCACTACACACCACACACACACACACACACACACACTACACATACACACCACACACACACTACACACACACTACACACACAATATACACAACACACACACACACACACTACACATTAGTCAGATTACAGTTCTGTGAGCAGCTCTGTGTTCAGACTAACACTGAATAATGAATAAAGGCTCGAGTGTGTAAATAAAACTGTTTATTTATCGAGGGTGAAACTCTTTCCCCAGGCGTGATTTAAATAATATCCCCACTCTGGAACAGTCCACAGGCCTTTAAGCAGTTCTGGCACAATGATTTATCCCCACTTTGGAGTCTAGATTGAACACTTTTAAGAGAGTGAAGAAGAGAGAACGGGGCCCAGTGGGAGGAGGAACTGCGAGCCAAAAATAATTAAAATGTTTGACAAATCAAATGCACTCAGCCTCGAGAGGTGGAGACGGAGAGTAATGCATCGGTGTGTGTGTGTGTGTGTGTGTGTTCTAGACTGATGTAAGATCGTTAAAGGAAACAAAGGTACTTTTTTTCTGCTGTCTGAACCTCACTACAGTTAAAATGATGGCCTTTTAAGACACCCACATGACCCCGTTTACTCACTCGAGACGCAGGTTAATACCAGATGGAAACGAGGCCTCTGATACAGACGGAAGGATCAATTTTAATTTTAATTTTAATTTTTTTCTTTCTTTTTTTTCCACCCGTAGACATGTAATAAAAGTATTATGAGTTTAATATGAGTTTTTCATATTTTTTAAATGGTGCACTACTGTTTTGCTGGCACTCTAAGGTGTAGGATCCTCATCGTCTGGCTGGAGGCCTGGTTTCTTCGGGTGACTCTGTGGGGACGGCAGAGATTAGAGAAAGATTAGAGAGAGATTAGTGTTGGCAGTTGGCTGTCTAACCTGCACTCTCCTCTGGTGAGCGGCGGCTTTATTTCCTCTCTGACGCGCTGCCAGGTGTGGGTTCGTGAGTTGATTATCAGTCTCCAGCTGGGCGTGCTTCTGTCTAGCTCTATCCTAGAGTGCGCATGTGCATCTGTCTTTAATGTGTGAGTGCTAGCGGTGGTAGAGCTGATGATCTGGTGCTCCAGGTGTGGTGGTACGCTTACCTGAGGTCCGGTATCATCTAACACAATTAGCTTTGGGTTCATAGGAGCCTACACAGGAGACTGGCCCATGGCAGCCATTTTTAGGGTCATTTCAAACAAGTCGTGACCTTAGATAAGGTTCTATCTGGGTGAAGAGCGGTTTTAGGAAACTCTAAAGCACTGAAATCCACATTTTACAGTCCAATATCAACATTCTTAGTCAATTAGAAGGTGGGTTTTTATACAATGAGCAAACACAGATAGAACCTTATTATTCTGAAAAAACATAATGAGAAAGCGCTGTCTGTCTCTTTCTCATTAAGCAATGCCTCAATCTTAATAACTAACCCATGAATAAGATTTTATGGTACAACCCAGTAAGGAAATGATGATCTGCTTTCTAACATGTTTTATTTTTCTGAATGTATTCTCTACGATCTAAAAATATAAGATACAAGTCTTTCACTGCAGTCTACATTACGAACTCATTTACACACACATGCACACAAAGCGAGAGACACAACAATCCCACTTTACAATCCTGACTTCTGTCTAACTTTATTTTATAACACAGATTATTAAACACACTTATGACTTTTACATAAAAAAAGGAGTTTAAGTCATTTTCATGTTCATGTTTGAATGAGGAATCAGTGTGTGTGTGTGTGTGTGTGTGTGTGTCTGTCTGTGTGTGTCTGTGTGTCTGTGTGTGTGTCTGTGTGTGTCTGTGTGTGTGTCTGTGTAAGTGTGTGTGTCTGTGTAAGTGTCTGTGTGTGTGTCTGTGTGTGTGTGTGTGTGTGTGTGTGTGTGTGTCTGTCTGTGTGTCTGTCTGTGTGTCTGTGTGTGTGTCTGTGTGTGTGTCTGTGTGTGTGTCTGTGTAAGTGTCTGTGTCTGTGTGTGTGTCTGTCTGTGTGTCTGTGTGTGTGTGTGTGTGTGTCTGTGTGTGTGTCTGTGTAAGTGTCTGTGTGTGTGTGTCTGTCTCTGTGTGTGTGTGTGTCTGTGTGTGTGTGTGTGTGTCTGTGTGTCTCTGTGTGTGTCTCTGTGTGTGTGTCTGTGTGTGTGTCTGTGTGTCTCTGTGTGTGTGTGTGTCTGTCTGTCTGTGTGTCTGTGTGTCTCTGTGTGTTTGTGTCTGTGTGTCTGTGTGTCTCTGTGTGTTTGTGTAAGTGTCTGTGTGTGTGTGTCTGTGTGTCTCTGTGTGTGTGTGTGTGTGTGTCTGTCTGTGTGTCTGTGTGTCTTTGTGTGTTTGTGTCTGTGTGTGTGTGTGTTTGTGTGTGTGTGTCTGTGTAAGTGTCTCTGTGTGTGTGTGTGTGTGTGTGTCTGTGTGTCTGTGTGTCTCTGTGTGTTTGTGTCTGTGTGTGTGTCTGTGTGTGTGTGTGTGTGTGTGTGTATTATTAATCACGTTAAATGTTCAGTGTGAGTTGCCCTTTAAAAAGCAGCCGAATGGAGGATTATTAATATTTAACACACTTGAGTGAAGAGTTACAAATCACCTGTTCACCAATTAGTTTTACTCGACTGGGGGTCAAACGCCGATTTCACTCGTTTACGTCGCTCACTTTAACTGAAGAGGTGGGGATTTATTCACTCGTTCATTTATTCCTCCCTCCATTATCCATCTATCCATTATCCATCTCTCCACTCCTCCCTCCATTATCCATCTCTCCTTTATCCAGCTCTCCATTCCTCCCTCCATTATCCATCTCTCCATTATCCATCTCTCCATTCCTCCCTCCATTATCCATCTCTCCATTCCTCCCTCCATTATCCATCTCTCCATTCCTCCCTCTATTATCCATCTCTCCATTCCTTCATTATCCATCTCTCCTTTATCCAGCTCTCCATTCCTCCCTTCATTATCCATCTCTCCATTCCTTCATTATCCATCTCTCCATGATCCATCTCTCCATTACTCCATTATCCATCTCTCCTTTATCCATCTCTCCATTCCTCCCTCCATTATTCATCTCTCCATTCCTCCCTCCATTATCCATCTCTCCATTCCTTAATTATCCATCTCTCCTTCATCCAGCTCTCCATTCCTCCCTCCATTATCCATCTCTCCAGTCCTCACTCCATTATCCATCTCTCCATTCCTCCCTCCATTATTCATCTATCCATTCCTCCCTCCATTATCCATCTCTCCATTCCTTAATTATCCATCTCTCCTTTATCTAGCTCTCCATTCCTCCCTCCATTATCCATCTCTCCAGTACTCACTCCATTATCCATCTCTCTAGTCCTCACTCCATCATCCATCTCTCCTTTATCTAGCTCTCCATTCCTCCCTCCATTATTCATCTCTCCAGTCCTCACTCCATTATCCATCTCTCCTTTATCCAGCTCTCCATTCCTCCCTTCATTATCCATCTCTCCTTTATCTAGCTCTCCATTCCTCCCTCCATTATCCATCTACCAGTCCTCACTCTATTAGCCATCTCTCCTTTATCCAGCTCACCATTCCTCCCTGTTATCCATCTGTCCATTATCCATCTCTCCAGTCCTCCCTCCATGATCCCTCTCTTCATTCCTCCCTCCATGATCCATCTCACCATTATCCATCTCTCCATTCCTCCCTCCATGATCCATCTCTCCATGATCCATCTCTCCATTCCTCCATTATCCATCTCTCCAGTCCTCACTCCATTATCCATCTCTCTGTTATCCAGCTCTCCATTCCTCCCTCCATTATTCATCTCTCCATTCCTTCATTATCCATCTCTCCTTTATCCAGCTCTCCATTCCTCCCTCCATTATCCATCTCTCCAGTGCTCACTCCATTATCCATCTCTCCTTTATCCAGCTCTCCATTCCTCCCTTCATTATCCATCTCTCCATTCCTCCCTCCATTATCCATCTCTCCAGTCCTCACTCTATTATCCATCTCTCCTTTATCTAGCTCTCAATTCCTCCCTCCATTATCCATCTCTCTAGTCCTCACTCCATTATCCATCTCTCCTTTATCCAGCTCTCCATTCCTCCCTCCATTATCCATCTCTCCATTCCTCCCTCCATTATCCATCTCTCCAGTCCTCACTCCATTAGCCATCTCTCCTTTATCCAGCTCTCCATTCCTCCCTCCTTTATTCATCTGTCCATGATCCCTCTCTCCAGTCCTCACTCCATGATCCCTCTCTCGATTCCTCTATCCATGATCCATCTTCCCATTATCAATCTCTCCATTCCTCCCTCCATGATCCATCTCTCCATTCCTCCATTATCTATCTCTCCAGTCCTCCCTCCATGATCCATCTCTCCATGATCCATCTCTCCATTCCTCCATTATCCATCTCTCCATTATCCATCTCTCCATTCCTCCCTCCATTATCCATCTCTCCATTCCTTCATTATCCATCTCTCCATGATCCATCTCTCCATTCCTCCTTTATCCATCTCTCCTTTATCCGTCTCTCCATTCATCCCTCCATTATTCATCTCTCCATTCCTCCCTCCATTATCCATCTCTCCATTCCTTAATTATCCATCTCTCCTTTATCCAGCTCTCCATTCCTCTCTCCATTATCCTTTTCTCCAGTGCTCACTCCATTATCCATCTCTCCTTTATCCAGCTCTCCATTCCCCTCTCCATTATCCATCTCTCCAGTCCTTTCTCTATTATCCATCTCTCCTTTATCTAGCTCTCCATTCCTTCCTCCATTATCCATCTCTCCAGTCCTCTCTCCATTAGCCATCTCTCCTTTATCCAGCTCTCCATTCCTCTCTCCATTATCCATCTCTCCAGTCCTCTCTCCATTAGCCATCTCTCCTTTATCCAGCTCTCCATTCCTCCCTCCGTTATCCATCTGTCCATTATCCATCTCTCCAGTCCTCACTCCATGATCCCTCTCTCCAATCCTCACTCCATGATCCCTCTCTCCATTCCTCCCTTCATGATCCATCTCCCCATTATCCATCTCTCCAGTCCTCCCACCATGATCCATCTTTCCATTCCTCCATTATCCATCTCCATTTAGTTTGTGTATTTAATGTCTTGTGTGCAAAAACATTAAGGTGTGCAAAATTAAGCAAAGAACATTGGATGGTGTTTGTATGTGGGTAAATTATTGTACAATAAGTTAGAATTGTGTCCTATTATTTGTTGTGAGAAACAGGGGGCATGATGGCAGTGGGAAGTAAAGATTCCCAATAGCGCTTCCTTGAGCACCTTGGTGGAATGAGCCGGTTGCTAAAGGTGCTCCTGGATATCATGCCTTGGAGGGGATGGGCATAATTGTTCAGAATGGTCTCCAAAACCACTGCCATCCTCTTCTCTGCCTCTGCCTCCAGTGAGTTCAGAAGTGCATAATGTGGAAATGTCTCATAATCAACAGGCTGAATAGTAATGGTCATCACCCGATCTGTTCCTGTGCTCGGTTCTAGAGCAACTAGAGATACAGAATGCATGAACTGGCTCTTTTTACCATGAACACTATCTGCAGAGGTCAACATCATGAATAATACACGATGAACTGTGCTTAAGTTATTTAACTATTTACCCAGAAAATATCCATTCCTCCCTCTTGTTAGATCAACTGTGAATAATCACCAATATCAGCAATAATGTCTCCACTGCAGTAATGAATTAACGCTCGAGAGTTATTGCGTTAGTTATTGTTTATGAAGTGAGCAAGTGTTTAAGGTGCTACACACATCTACATACAGTCGGCTTCCAGACAGGAAACTCAATATGTAGCTCTTCATTTCTGTTCAGTAAATTAAGTTAAAAAATATATTTTTTGAAAATATTGTCATTGACCATAGTGTGCATAGTGTTGGTGTCACATCTGTGTAGAACTCCACTTCCCAGAATCCCTGACTAACCACCACGCCCCCATCTCAGCCAATCAGCTTAAGCTCACAGCAGGCTGATCACTCACCTGAAGCTCATTCACTCAATCAGCAGTAGTATTTTACCAAGCCAATGCCATAGTTTGTGGCTCATCGCCTAGTGGTGCCAAGCGGTTTAGTCTTGTAGTTGAGCTATCGTCTACAACCCTGAGCCGTTTAAGTTACATTCTGCTTCTTTGGATTTGCCTCTTTGTTTTGACGCGTGATCTTACTGCTTTACTGGTTTTGACTACTCGCTTGTTTTACGGTTTTTAGATTTTGCCTATTGCTTTGGATTTGTCTGTGCCTAGCTGATTTTCTCAAATAAAACCCCTTTCTACACCTGCACATTGTCACGGTCGCGTAGCGGCGGGGACAGGACACAAGCGCGAAGCCTCTCTGAACAGTCAACATATTTATTTTAAACATTTACAGGTGTAACAGAAATACAACGCACGCCGCGACAGGCGTGGTTAACACACTAACACACACAAAACGGAAGACAACACGGGATGGAAACAAGCGGGTATTTAAACATCTAGAAATCAAGGGAAGACAGACGAGGAATAGCTGGGAACATTTCACATACTTCACGTGACAGGGGAACAAACAAAAACAACGAAAACAAAAGCGCGTGGTCGCACATGTGGCTGCCATCGCACAGCTGCGCTCGTGACACGCATGTGTTGGCTCTCCCGTCAGTCGGTGACAGTTAGCTGATCCTTTTAAAAAATTATCTCTAAAACCTGCTGTTTTCCAGAAAAATTAAGCATTCAATCTTTTAGCAGACACTCCGGATAAGAGCGACAAAACAGTTGAAACGCTTCCTCCTCTGCCAGCCTCTTCCCAAATAGTATAGGACTGACAATTACAAGCTCATGGTGACAATATCATGAATGTTGAATATCACGGAAAATCAACAAGAGCACTCTCAGTACCTTAATGCATAATGTTACCACTGCACAGGCTATGAAGAATTCTGTTCCATTTTTACTTTATCTGTATTATTATTTATGCACTTTGAAATTGTCCTTTTTGTCACTGATTGTCTTTTGTATTTTTTTATGCACTAAGGTTTGAAATTTTATGCACTTTTCTTTCAGGTGAGGAATCCTTGCAGAATCTCCTGGTGCTTTGCATCAACCATTTTCCTTAAGTTTCTGAGTGAAGCCAATCCAATAACTGTGTTCGCCTGTTTCCAAATATTCCAAATATTTTAATTTGATTCAGTATACAAAAACACGATGACGTGGAAATATTACCATTATTCACCAAATGTACAGGATATATGGGGTTTTGTTGTTTTGCTATAAATTTGATTTTGTCCTTGTTTAGCACCAGAAAACCATCTGCACCCCCACATGTATGGTCTCATTTTTTTCTAGGCACAAAGGGCTCTAAATATGACTGATCTTTTTGTCAGTTCAGTGAACTGTAAAGCTGCCAGCAGCCAAAATTTGAAGAAAAAATTCACAAAGGAATATTTAGAAATTCACATATATTTACTGAAAAACACAATAAACTAAAATGTTTATTGAACAGATATGGAAAATTTCCCCCCCCCCCCCCGATTTCCTTCCATATCTGTTATTTTTATGAAGTATCTGTGTCTGAAAAACAGATAACGATCTCTTCTCTTTTTGTACTTACAAGCACAAATGTGAGATCAATTGAAAGCTTAGAATTTTTCCGCTTGTTTCTACGAGCTAGAAGCGCTAAATAATTACTATAAAATGACAGCATGTGTCTTCTTGTTGCAGGTTTACGCTAAAACCTTGTCATTCACTGTAGTGTGTGTGTGTGTGTGTGTGTTATGTGACAGCCTGAGGCGACAAGGGATAAAACAGAGACGCGCCGCCAACATCGCACACTCCTGTCTAAGCGGATTAACCTTTCCCTCGGCTCAACATGTATTAGTGCAGCTACACACACACTCTGGGCTCTATCCAGGCTTAGCTCAGTGAGAGCTGAGGGAACTGCAGGAAGCACATCTGGAGGAAGCTCACTTTGAGCAGAGAGAGGGAGAGTAGTGTGCAGTAGGGGGAGAGATGCAGTAGACTGTTAACTGGAGGACAAATTCAAAACCTTCATCTTTCCATATAGACAAAAATGTCTGTCTGTCGCTCTCTCTGTCTGTCTGTGTGTCAGTATCTGTCTGTCTGTCTCCCTATCTGTGTAAACAAGACAACAATAAACACGAATGTTAGCAGAGACGTAATTCATAGCAAAAATAATAATATAATAATAATATTATTATTATTGTTATTATTCACTGAGGACTAATTTTTCTAATTCTATCTATCTATCTATCTCTACAGATAGAGACAGACGGCTTGTCTGTCTCTATCTGTCTATCAATGACACAAACACACAGTGTTAACAGGGAATGGACACAAAGTGTAAGTGTTCATGCCTCTTCTGGTTTTTGTTTTTTAATGGCAGCTCACACCATGTAAAACCCTTTAAATGCTGATCTCCATGAGCCATGATGAAAGATCAGGAAATAAATGTGATATAAAATGCAGTCAGAGCATGTGGATGTTCCTTTATTTCCTCTCCCTCCATTTATCTGCTTTCTGAGAGCATTTATACAGCACTTACACAAAATAACTGTAATTTTCAGGAGCAGAGTGACAGTAAGAACACGGCTAAACACCTTCTGTACAAACAAAGCTCTGTCATTCAGCTACTTATTCATCACTAATGTAGAAAACGCACACAGTACTGATAAAAGCTCTTCCTACACAGTAAAAACCTGAGTGCTATCTAAAAGCATTTATTCTTCTCTATATGTTACTCCATTTATGACTGTAACAATCCAAATAAATCACTGTTTATTACTAGAATAACTATGAATTCTATGTGAGATTGGATTGTGTGCAAACCTACTACATTTATAGTTTTTCTATAAACGTTATTTATTTATCCGATCATTGCTCGATGATTGGACATTGGA
>JAOUQW010028299.1:0-11476 GCA_028565825.1 Olivaichthys viedmensis
TTTTTTATTGTGTTAGTTATCCAAAGAGTTTTCATAAGGAAATTGCTTCACCCATTTTATTTAATTTTTTTTTCTTTTTCTTAGAGTAAATTTACTACGATTAAAGGTTAGATTTCTCTCATATTTTCAGTTTGAGATTAATCTAAGTAACTACAAAACATTAGTTTAGTTTAAACATTAAGTTTATGTGACCACCATAGAATTTGCTTTGAAGTAATTCACATTTTCGGGCATTAATCACTTACCACATGTCCATGTGCACTCTTCCACAAGACATATTATCTTCACATGATTTGTTTTGTATGTAGCTTCTCTCCTACTATGTCAATAATAAATTATGTGACTTTAAAAACACAATATTTTATATTAGTTATTATATTTTAGTCTTTAGTTAATGAGCTAGATGGAACATTGAGGCCACTAACAAGATATGTATTAAGAAAGTTGCTAACATTAGCATTATACCTTTCTTATCAGTTACTCTGCATACAAGGCAGTTGTTATTTAGACTACCTAACAAACGACCAATCTTTCAAAAACTTGCTGATCTTAGCAAGTTACTTTTTGAAGCAGAGCAACCTAACCACAACTACTAGCATACTAACAAGCATGCTTACTTGTTATCAAGTTAACAAAGAAGCAACACAATATAAGAAGAACTGACTAAATCAGAAACAAAGAAAACCCCTTAACATTCTTACAGTGCATCTAAATCCAAATAGCTTAAATGAGCATGATATTTGGCATATTAGGCTGTTGTCTGAAACAGTCCATTTAGCCTCAAGAATAGTTATGATTAGTGATTTTTAGACATGTGGCCCTGGTACCTCAGCAAATACAGAAATAAGATGGTACAAATGCAAATGGAAACAAAGACAGTGTAAGCACTTGGCTATTAAATAATAAAAGAAAATGGAAGGCAAAGTGGACTTCACTAAGTGATATTTAAGTGTTTTCTGTATGCAGCTTATCTTTACCCTGTACTGGTCTCCATTGTATTGGCTGCAGTAATTGATCAGCCCTTTTGGACATATGACCAGTGTCTCCCTCCCACACATTGGCCTTCACTGAAAGCATAGCCAGAGGGCTGGCAGAGACATGAGTGAGACAGTGTGTGTGGTCTGGTGTGTTTTGACTAGCTCCCTACATGTGATTAGTGTCCTCACCCACACACAGATACATGGATTTCCACACCACTGACACTGAGTGTCTTATAATAATGTGAATAGTTGCTTTATTGCTGTTAGTCATGTCTGAGAGCTGACATATCACAGATGAAACAGTATTTTAGATGATCCTCTATAGAATATCATTGTTACGTCTGAGTATCTTTTCTAGTTTGCGTGAAGATGTTTTTCATTTCTAAGTTGAACCATTAAAGTACATACTGTATAGGTCTGTCATATATCTCTAAGAGAGTCAGATAAGACATTTTATAGTGCCATTAGTACTGATGGAGATTTTCATCTGTAGCGTAATAGGCTACAAATCAAATAAAGGCAAATTTAGCATTGTAAATCTGTCATAAATCTCCTAGGCCAGTCAAAGTACCATAGTTTCATAGATGAAGGCAGAAATATATTAGTACCAATTCACTAAAAAAAGAGTCGTAAAAGCTTTTCAGTATCACTGCACTGCACATGGACTGAGTCAGCTAGCCTTCTCTCCATTAAGGCATCTTGAGCAACCAGTAAACAGTGCGAAGTGCTCTCAGGGCAGTAAAGCAGAGCTGTATTCAATCTGTGACAAATGGCTTCATCTCTTGGTGTAGAACTATAATCGGAATCCATCCTTCTCCATTTAGCTTCTGAAGACTCACTAGTCAGCTTTTTATATGAAAGACTTTAGTGTTTGGTTCCCGGGGAAGCCCTTACATTGGTGTGTACACTGTCATAGTTTTCCTTCCTCTATAAAACTAAACATTTTAAGTTGCATCTTTTCATACTCTGTGATAATCATAAACCTGCATAAACCTAATATAATAGTTGACCTTTATACACAAGACTATATATAACTGCTTATACGTGTACTAAGTAATGCACTGTGAATGCATAAACAGGGGGCTGCACACTGTAAAAGGAAGAACACTGTGAGTAAGTCCAGAAAGCAGTGTGAGAAGAACAAAGGGCACTTTAAAGCACTTCATGCACCGTGCCTCTAATTTGAGCCTTTCCCTGAGCACCTGCTCATGCTCAAAGAGCCTGTGTTAAGCACGGTGACAGAAAGCACAGTGCTGTTGGCACGTCCCCATGTCCAGGTTTATTTCCAGCTCCAATGATAATCTCCACTAAGAGAGCCAGGCATGCACTGAGATGCGCACAGCTTTTCTTTTTGTGGTAGGTTGTTAATCTAAAGGATGTTTGTTCCATCTTAGTCTTTCCTATTGAGGTAAAGAGAATCATTTTCAGTGCAAAGAGTGTGAAGTACTCATTAAGCGCTTTTTATAGGAAGTAGTATCCACCAATCAGCATATGTGAAACATCAGTGTGCATGTTATGTTTCCAGATTGTTTGTTTCCAGATTTAATGTTTCCAGATTTAGCTGTTCGTACTTCCCACAAGGTAACATGGCATTTAATACACACGGTCCCTTAGGCATTGTTAGTACATTGTTAGTGCAATCTCAACCAGTAAATCAGGGTAAAATCTTTAAGCCGCACTCTGTGTTTTTCTAAAACATCAACACTATTTTTACATGAACACAATAAAGACTGTTAACTGAAAGGCCTACTCATAAGACATTGCATGCTCCTATCACATATTTGCAGTATATTGTACAGTTTCCATACACTTTAATTAGATTCTGGGCAAGACATCCATGCAAAGAACCGAACAGCACTTTTTATTTGAGACCAACAATTTTTTTTTTAAAACAAGTGATTTTAAATGTAGCCAGTCATTCATAATATAGCATTGGAATTGATGTATCAATATCGGGGAGCAATGTATAATCATAAATATAATCATATATTTGTGTAATCTAGTTTTGCTCATTGAATCTTTATGAATATGGAACATCTTATTATTCTTAAAAACCTATCTAGACATTATCCCCATTAAGAAAGAAATTGTAAAAGCCTGATAAATTGTAAGCCTGTCCTATTCATATCACATTTGTCAGTCTGTACATGTGAACATGTTTACATAATCTGTTATCTCGTACACCAAATAAGAAAGGTTTCAAACACAATGTAATCATAAAGCCATGTTATTTGTACTTTTATTACGTTTCATGCACTTAGACACTGAGGGCCAGTGTATGTTATGTACGAAACTGGCCTACAAGCCTAAACGCGCAATTTAAGCACTGCGCACGCGGCAACACCCAAAGTGCGCTTCTCCCCATCATACACATGTATTTGAGGGAGGATCGCGCATAAAGTGGAAAGTCAGCGCAAAAAAGGGTGGATAAATGGAAAGTGCGGCTGATTACATATTTAAAATTATGCTCCGTCATCTGTTAAAAAAAGTTCACCAGAACGTACGCTGACGTGTACATGCATCAGCCAATAGGAGACAGCCTGGGTGGGGGCTCAGTCATTCCTGTCGGTGTTGAGAAAGATGGAGGAGAAACTAATCACTGTTGTCAGCTCGCATCCAGAGCTATACGATCCAACGCTTAAAATCTATAACAACAGCTCACTGTACCCACAAGCTTCTTCGCTTTCTTCTATGAAGGAGAACAGCAGCTTTCGCTTATGAGTATCCATGTAGATTTTGGTCACGAGGTTCCCGCTCGTGCGAAAAATAAAACAATTTCCGCCCACAAACACAACGGATTTGACGGATACCAAAAAGTCCTTACATGTAGGCGCATCTCAGTTACACGTGATTCGGACCCATTTTTCTTGCGCGATATCGACCGCGATAGGCCTATTAAGTCTAGCGCCAAGTCTCACAATTTCTTGTAACCACAATATTTCACCTTGAAATTCATGTTTTGGGCCACGTAAATACAAACAAAAGTTCCAGAATGCCATTCGAGGGTAATATTAATTATATAAATATGACATTATGAATTAATGTGTGCTCAGAACTTCAATTTATGCTGCGGTCCATTCTGAAGTGATGATGCCGTAGGGCACATTTTGTAGGGGAGCCGCCCCCGACAGCCATTTGTAGGGTCGTTCCAAACTGAAGTGATGAAAATCATTTACTTTAAAGGGCCCTTCAAAGCGGTCGTTTTAGAAGGGAACAACCGATGGATACTTTGCTTCCAAGATTCTTTGCGCTGTTTTTGTGCTGAATGAAAAAATGGCCACAACAACAGGCACGTTTCCCTATAAATGGTCATATCCAAGTACGAAACATTACATTTAGTAATATTAAATTGTAACTGAAATTCAATAAAACAGCAGAAGGTAGCCCTGCGGCATTATTTAATTGCGATACTTGTTCTTGTTTACATAAGTGTCTGTGATTGTGCATTTTAAATGGCCATTACTTTTGACCCCTACGGAGTGGGACCCTTCAGACTTCACACTGTAAAGGGCATGGCCTGCGGAGGGATAGGGCAAAAGTTTGCTTTTCAAAAGATCGTACAAAAAATGCTGATATATGGTTTAATAGATAGGTTATTCAACAAGAAGCATTATTGGAGATACAGTTTTGTAACACAATATCATCTGGAATCACAAGGTTTCAACCTAGCCATCACTATCACTATACTTGTCACGTCAGTCATTTCACAAGCCATGGGTGGTGACCTTTTATTAATAAACATTTATAAACAAAGATGAAGTCAGGGTAATATTTGACAGTGATTCATTAGAAATTGTAATACAACCATTTATTGTTTTAAGTAGTGACAGCAAAACAAATTGAGTTGTGGGGAGGGGGTAAAAATTACCTCGAACAGCAACTCGCGAATGTGCTACTGATAAAAATAATGAGTGATAATGCTCACCATCAGAAACTATAGATACCAAATTCATTGATTGGAAAATGTTGGAAAAATGTAATAATGTAAATGTAAGGATAAAAAACTGAGCACATGTCTCATTGTTTGCAATATGGAATGTGTCAGAAAGCATGATTAAAGTCTATCCCACATGTAGTGTAGGTGTGCAGATAAAAGCAGCGTTCACATTAAAGGCATGATCGCCATGGTATCCATGCTGACTAGGCCTTGTTACCATGGAGAGTAGGAGGACACTTTGGAGAAAGGGGGGATATAAAAAAGCAGCAAGACCAAATGGTTACGTCTCAATGCTAATTTACATTTACTAAATCCTACTTTTAATTTTATTTTATGAAAACTGATCATGAAGCTTAACTGTGCTCACCGTCCCCAGTTCTTCTTTACATTATCCTCCATTCTCCATTACGTGTCAGATGCAAGAGTCAACCAGCACTACTGTTTGCAGTCTGCCTAATGGCTATTAAGAAAGTATTATGTAATTCCCTGCACTACAATTACCCAGACCGTTTGCAGGCACCTGTTCCACTATGGTGATGCTCATTTGACCTTCGACAAACAGTGACTCAGGACCCACAGGCAACAGGTATCACGCTTTGTAGACGGACGGGCACACTCGTGAAGCCACTTAACAACACTGACATTTATTCAAATGATACATTTAACAGGTAAGTCGCAAACATAAAACTAACATGGAGCTACCACCGGCATGACGTTAACATTTACAGACACTGAAGACAGAAACACGGGGATACTTATGGGGATCACAAACAAGGAACAGCTGGAAACATTTAACGGGACAAGACAGGGCGAAACTAAACACACACATGCTCAATGACGGTCGTTGCTGTGGCAACTGGCACACGCTGCCAGCTGGGCGGTCCCATGGCTCGGTGACCATGACAACAGGACTCATGGTAAAGAGTCTCTACAAATCAAAAATGTACTGAGATTACTAATGGCATTTAGATAAACTCTAAGAACCCCAAATATTCACACAGAAATGTACAGATGTACATAGGGCCTTGATTTTGACCTACATTTATGCTACAATTTGCCTGTGGTTTAAATTATCTTAAGTGAAAATCATGTTTACAATTGTGATTAAATTTACACTACATACAACTACCTTGTTCTGTACAGAGCAGGTCACAGTTGGCGTCAGCTCCATTATTAGTGTGTGTGTGTGTGTGTGTGTGTGTGTGTGTGTGATATAGTGGCTATATCACCCAGGACAGGCAGGTGCAGCTCTCTCCAGACTGATCCGGTACGTGCAAGTCTCACATCCATCCAACGTCCTCAAATGACCTCATATATAGTGACACTATAATCACAGTAGCTTTATCACAGAGAATGCAGGAATTAATGGGGTCATCATGGTCACTCTACTCTGAGAGACCCTGCTCTTTATTGATATAAGCATGTTAAATACTTAGTGTATTTAATTAAATTGGTTTTGAAGACACATTTCTGAAGTTTTCTGAAGTGTAAATCAACAACAGATTTTAAATGAGCAATTTTATTCTCCTATCTTCTCCCATAAATGGGGTCGTTTACAAATGAGTTTTCTCTATTTTTCAGCATTTTCAATGCAATGTGCTTTTACTTAACCCCTGTGTTGTCTTAAGGGTCAAAAATGACCCGCCACTATATTTAACAGCAGAGAAAACCCCCTAAATGATATTTTTTCAATTTGAAATTTGGTGACTCTTCCTAGAGTGACCCTAACATTAGAAAAAGTGAAATATTGCCTTGTTGGTTATATTTCCATGAAAGCTGTACACCACCAGGGTATAAAGATTGTCTTAGGGTCATTTTTGACCCTTCGGACAAGGGGAGTATACAGAATGTTAAGACAACACAAGGGTTAAGTACATATAAGTGTTTAAAAAAAAATCTGTAGTCATGTAGTTGACAAGCTAAATATTAATAAATATCACAAGGTAAAAACACTACTACTATATAGTTACTTTCTTACTACTGGGCTTGCTTCAACAGTGCTTCCACTTGAGTAGAGTTTTATGGTACTTTTTGCAACACTAAAGCCCACTTCAGATATAAACATTTAAATTGGAAAATTATGAGAAAGTGAGGTTGTTATACCCTCACATAACAGAAGCCAAAATTATGTCAATAAAGGAAGTGATTGTCTAAACAGAGAGGTTGTGGTCTTCCTATCACCTGTTATTCATAGTCCTTAAGTCATCGACATGGCTTTGGAACATTGACATGGAACATCCTGATAAAACAAATAGATGAATCATGCTACTGTATCACAAAACTCTGATGATCCATATACATAAAAAATAGCTATTTACATCACACTACTATCTAGGTCATTTCACAGGCAAAAAAGTCTGGCTTCCACTCAACATATGATGATAGCCCTAATAAGTAAAACAATCAAATGTAACTATGTCGTTACTTACTAGCTCTACTTCACTACAATGGACAAAATATTGATTAAAAGCTCTTTCACACACAAGATATAGTGAAAAGGGTTCCCTTTAATGTTTTTTTTCTGAGCATATAGTACGTCCACTTACAACGTAATTGGAGATCAGTATGAAACCGCTGAAATGATTATCTATCGTAAATAAGCTCAGCCTGCCAGACTAAAGAAAACATTCTAATGCTAATGGTGACTGGACTATGCCACATAAATAGTTTTCCTAGCTGTCTAGTTTAAAGCTGACATTCTATACAAGTCGGATTATTGAGGAAAAAGCAACACACTTAAATGCAGAGCTGTAATTACACATATTACTAGTAAGGCTTTAGACTTTAAAATACTGGAAACACTTGTCAACATAATGTGTGCTAGCCAACTTAGCTCTGCGTGCTTTCTGGCATTCTGTAAGGCTTTGTTGATAAGCATGAATGAAATCAATCCACTGTTGAAGAACGGGATCTATGAATAAGTTATGAGAAACTAAGCTCCACTTTCAGGGCCCCATTGCATTAGGTACTAAGTATTGATGAGTAATAGCTGACTCACTTGGACGTCAGATAAGATATTAATTATTGTGTGACCTACAACAG
The DNA here is from genome assembly GCA_028565825.1 of Olivaichthys viedmensis. Lineage (NCBI taxonomy): Eukaryota > Metazoa > Chordata > Actinopteri > Siluriformes > Diplomystidae > Olivaichthys > Olivaichthys viedmensis. The sequence goes on from JAOUQW010028299.1 coordinate 7,960, forward strand.
TTTGCATATGGATTGTAGGATAAGGACTAGTTTGCAATGTTTGTGAATTTACATCCAATCACTAATGTGCTGGCCTTGCTGTAAGAAAAAATTAAAAGTATATTGCAGTCGGAGAGCCAGGTGAAACACTTGGCATGGGTTGCCAAGGCTTGATATAATCCCCCACCTTTCCTTTAGTGTGCTGCACTCTGATGGGCAGTGTACATGAGTTACTCAGATCAGTTCTCTCTCACATGTTCTCAAGGGACATGACGCAGGCTTTCGTATTCACAGATTACATCCAGAGACTGAGGCTGATTCTCAAGGCAGGAGTGGACAAGCTCAATTAGGTCTAAATGTATCACAAACACAAGCCTTGTCGCAAAGGGCAGGAGAATGAATTGATATTAAATTACGCTGACGTCTTGTTTTTGCCACGGTGACTAAAACAACCACTGAGATTTAGACGTCATTACTTAGGCTTTTGAAGGTCTCAAGAACATCCGAATTTCCTGGAAAGGAAAAATCTACTCAAAAAAAGATTCCCGCTGCTGTTAGAACCAAGATAAATAATACTTAAATTAACTATTTCTGGATAAATACACAGTAAGATTGGGTGTAACGAAGGTGAGAGATGACGAAAGCGTTCATACCACCTATTCACAACGTGTTATACTTTAATGTACTTTATTACATCAAGGACACTCTATGTTCTACAGTCTATTGGTGTGTTGTAGACTCAAAATATATATATTTCTAATTAGTCAAAAGAGTTTTTAGAATAAGAAAGTCTACTGAATTTTTAATTGGAACATTTTACTAAATACACTTTTTTATTTTGTGTACACAAATCTATGTACTACATTGCTACTTATGAACAAATGCAGGTGTATGTACAAGTGACGCGACAGACTCGATGGGGTTCTGCAAATCTATGTAAGTTGTAAAGCCAAGATCAATGTTTAAAATAACCATTACATGCGATGTTTACCAAAGAATATATACCAAAAATTTGCCAGTAAGAGGACACATGAGCATGGTTTTTTTAGAAAAACCTAAAAATCACAGTTTCCAAATTGCAGTTTAGTTGATTCTTGGGGTTGTGTTTCAAATGTAATTCTTAAAAGTTACCTCCATAAAAAAAAAAACTTCCTGAGAGCAACTCATAAAATGCATGGCTTGAACTTCACCAAGTGTCATTAAACTACAACTGGAATTGTGTGTTGGGATCCAAAATCAAACTCTTTAGTCAGTGATGTCACATTTGCTATACTGTATATTCAAGCAGTTGAGATGAAAGACGAAAAGGACAATGTAGAGAAAGTCACTTTTTATTTTAAAGGCAACAAAACCCCACACCGACCTAAAATCTGACACCTTTTATTATAAACTGTGGTCCATGGTATTCCAATAAGCCTGACAAAACATAAATGTTTGATAAAGAATGACTTACTGTTATTGTAAAATGCAGGCCAAGTGCAGATAAGAAGTAGGGCGGACCTTTAAAGTAATAGTGTGTTTTGTTCCCTACTCTTTATTTGATATATGGAGGAAGTTGTCTCTTTACAGGACATTGAAAAGTTCAGGGAATACCGCCACAATATGACAACACCTTATTCAGGCTTGGAAATCAGGTGGTAATGCAAATGTTTCATTAGTTGTGCAAACAGTTGTTCATGTTAATTTGGATTGTTCATGATGCATGATGTCATGCCAATTACAGGTTAGACGCCAACCCATAGTGTCGCTGAATTGTCAGCCAAAGCCAATGTTGACTTTTAAAACAGTGCAAATAACAGCCTAAACCAGCATCTGTAAAGGGGAATTTTAATAAACACTGTTCTCACGCATATCTGCCAGCTGAAGATCAATGCGAAATCGCTTGCCCTTGTTCATAAACCATACATATTCATCTACACATAGGCTACTCAATTGCATTAGTTCTAGTGTAATAATCTTTCCATATCGTGTTTGAAAACATTAGGTTGCTATGAAACTGTGGCATGGGGTCATCACACAAACACTTTTGGTACAATTCGAACAATAGGCCTAGTTTGGTCCCCAGAGAAACATCGTTACTAAGTCTAAGATATGTTTGGCAAACACAGACAACTTCCTCTTATAGAGCAGATAAGACTGGAATTTTCCCGTAACTCCATTACCCATGTTCTGTACCCGTGTTCTTCCAACGTAGGTTTGTTTTGTTATGGTTCTGCTCTTGTTTGAAAGTCCTGACATCAGGTCAAGCATATTTAGTACACTTTGGAATGATAGAGTGAGAACGATGATAGCATAGGAAACAGTAAATCACCTGAATTGCACATTTTATGTAATTATTGTGTGTCACAAATCATACTTAATATGTAGTGATATGTTCTTATATAATTTTTTATATAATCTTAATTTAGTCTACTAATCTTATATTTGTTATATATGCTACATAGAAAAGGAATGAGACCTTGTTTATAACATTAAAATAATTGTGCCAACAAACAACAGTCCGGTTTTGACCTGATATGGTTGGCCAGCAGGGACAATTTGTGTGCGTAATGTGAATGCATGTGATGTATGTAAAAGCTATAAATGTGACTGTGGCAGAGGAGGCATGGCCAAGCGTCGGCGGCTGCCGGAAAGAGAGGGGTCATCGCGAGGTGACAGGTAATCGTGGAAGTGCTCGCACCTGTGAAGGATTAACCGATCTCTATATATGTTTCTTTCCGCCTGAAGTAGAGATCGCGCTGCCGAGAGAGGAGCTGCCCTGCGGAGACAAAAGGCGCGATAAAGCGGAGCACTTCCGCATTCACACTTTTCGCCACTCTAACGCTGAAAAGCGTGCCCCTGAAAAGGACTCTGAATAAAATATGTTTTCCTTGAGATCTGTTTGCCTGCCGTCTGCTTTCTCTCTACGCCTCCCGACACAAACATTACACTGGTGCCGAAACCCGGGATTTGTAGAAAGAACCGCCGCGCCGCCATGGAACAGACGCCCTTCACCGAGCTGATCACGCAGCTCGCCACCCTCCACCAAGCCCACCACCGGGACATGCTGGACCTGCGAAAGGAGCACCAGGTGCGCTTCGAGGCCCTCACAACGGCGCAGGCGGAGGACCGTCGGCTGATACGGGACCTACTGCCGCCGGGCGGACCGCCAACCCCCGCCGTACCTCCGCGGCCCCGGTTTACCCTCACAAAAATTACCGCGGAGGACGACCCGGAGGCGTATCTGGAGCTCTTTCAGCGCGCCGCAGACGCGGGAGAATGGCCCGAGGAGGATTGGGGACTGTACCTCCTCCCCCTCTTGTTGGGGGAAGCCCAGCTGGCGGCCCAACAGCTGCCGGCTGCCTCGCAGCTGAATTATTCCACCTTGCGGCGGGCGATCCTCCAGCGGGTCGGGCGCTCCCCCAAGAAGCACCGCCGGCTTTTCCGCTCCCTCACGCTTGGGGAGGCGGACCAGCCCTTTGCCTTCGCCCAACGGCTCCGCGACGCATGCCGCAGGTGGCTTCTGGTGGAGGGGAGGGACGCCGAGGACGTCGTGGAG
>JAOUQW010028300.1:0-11476 GCA_028565825.1 Olivaichthys viedmensis
AGCATGACATTCACAATCGACGACATGGGACACAGACACAGTGGGGATATTTATACAAACACAATCAAGGGAAACTGACATGAAACAGATGGAACACAGGTGACACCACTAATGACGTAATAGGGGCGTGCACAGAACAGGAACAGTACATACACAAAAGTGCGTGGTGCCATCTTCATAGCAACCGCAACCCGTGCGAGGCGGCGTGCACGTGACATTGACGACTTACCGTACTACACACCTGCTCTCTTATCTGTGAGTTCTTAGCCCTTTTATCTATTCTATTTAAAACAATTTCATGGACGTTCCACAACATTAAATGTAACTATGAACGGATAAAAGGTGCGACGTGTCTTTCTTTAATAAATAAAAATGTGTAATCGTTGGCAAATTGCTTTGGTATAAGCGGAATAAAACACTTCGGGACGTGCTGTTTCTAGGAAAATAATCAACTCCGAAGTGGTAACGGCTGCATCACACCACCCTGTCATTGATTATTTTCTTATAACTTATATGTCCCGAAGTGTCCCGAAATAACTGTTTTATTCCTTACATAATTGTCAGCCGCTTTCTGATTCCATGGAAACGGACAATTTAGCCTTCACAGAGAGGTGGAATGATGAGTGGGAAAAGTTTGCTACTGTCTCTACTTTCAAATAGCAAATTGTACAATGATATGTTACTATTTTACAATTAATATTACTATATTAATATTAAAGGCTTGTCTGCAAAGCTAGTCATGGGTGAGTGGCACTCATTAAAGATGCTGTAGCTCTTAAAAGTTAAGCGCCAGGGCTGATTTCATTTTTAGCTTCCTGGCCTTTACTACCAGGAGCCTTTTCAGATCCTGTTCTCCAGAGTAGGCACTTTTCTGCAGACCAGGAACTACTAGGGTGGAGCTGCCATACTAAAACACAAAGCTTCAACAATTTTACCCACCATTTTAAAAAAAACCCTCTGTAGGTAAAAAACAATTGCTTAAGCTTCTTTTATATTAGCACGCAGCATGACTGGCAAAGCGAAAGGCTTCCACAACACTTTTGTTTTTACACAAGCGGTGAGTCAGAAACGCGCCGTGAGTGTGTTTTGTACAACCATGTAGTGGAAAAAACAAAAAGGCTAAAAGCGTGAAGCTACCTTTGTCTTTGTACTGTTTTATATTACTGTTGGCAGTGTATTGGCACAATATAACAAAGCAATAAAGAACAACTCAACTGACGCATAGCCATTGCTTCATTTCTGTTATATTACATAAATGGTCACCATCTCCGTGTTGCTGTGGAAACACAAACCAGGAACTCATCCAGGAATTGTGTAGGAGAGTTCCGGAACCTATTAGAAACGTTGGTGGATTTTGTAGGGACTCACATCTCTTTGTGTTTTCCCACTCAAATCCCGGGACATTATCAGCAGACCTTTATGGTAATGTTCGGGCTTTGCATCATTCAGACTTATAGCCTGACTTTTTTTCTATTATACGAGATGCACGAAAGTCCTATTACACAGGACGGGACTTATAAAAACCCCCACATACAATGGATTTAGTAATATTTGCTTTTCAAACACTGTGTTCTTGGAGTCATCTGGTGATTATCTCATATATAATTCATTGCGTACCATGATCAAATTTCATCCTCAGCATAAATAGCCTAAAGCTCCTTCATTTCTGAATTGCTCCAATTTCCAGACAGGTTCATTTGCTTCGTTGACTTTAGGCTTTTCCTTCTGTTGTCGCTTCACTGTGATAGTGCCAGTGGTGGCTCAGTGGTTAAGGTTCTGGGCTACTGATCAGAAGGTCATGAGTTCAAGCCTGCCACTGTTGGGCCTTAACCTTCTCTGCTCCAGGGGTGCTGTATCATCTCTGACCCCAGCTTCTTAACAAGCTAAGAAAAGAATTTCATTGTACTGTGCACACATGTAAATGTGACAATAAAGGCTGTTTCTCTAATGTTTTAAATCAGCCGCCTCAAAAGGTGTCAGCGTGTCGTAGGATAAATGATCATCAAGACGTCGTCCTCTTTACCCGTAATGTTTTGGCTTTTGTTTACACATGAACCTCCCGATAACTTCCCAGAAATTGTACCGGGTCTCTATTGTCACTTCAAACTTCTCAGAATTTCGACTCTGGCTTGTGTTTCTTACTGCTAAATTCTTGGATGTGTAAAAGGGGCTTTTGTTGGCCTTTATGTATAAAAGATAGATATGTATATTATATATAACACCCCGTTGTGTCTCTTTGTATATGTGTGTGTGTGTGTGTGTGTGTGTGTGTGTGGTGTTTCCGGCAGATCATCCAGGACAGGATCTACACGTACACCTCCAGAAGCAGCCTGATGTGGAACTCTCTGCCTGGTGGACTCTACACACTCCCACAGTTCTCCTCTGATCCCACCCTCTTTCCCTTTTACTACAGACTCCTGGGTGAGTATGTGTGTGTGTGTGTGTGTGTGTGTACGCGTGTGTGTGTTCATCTCTCTGGATGTTGACACATGAATTGCTGTGTGTGTTTGTGTCATTGATTTTCATCAGGGTGTGTGTGTCAGGTAACTGTCCCTGTGTGTGTGTGTGTGTGTGTGTGTCTATGTGTGTGTGTGAGACAAAAGAAGAAGAGAGAAAAATGCCACAGTCCAGTCTCTCCTGAGCATCTTCAGCTCCGAGCAGTAAAAGTCTGTCACAGCAAAAATGAAACCATAACTCACACAGATGCCAATCTGTCTCAGAGCAATAGCTTGTGTGTATGTGTGTGTGTGTGTGTGTGTGTATGTGTGTGTGTGGGTGTATCACTGGATACCTGAATGTGTGTGAACTGATATGTAGGCGCATCCTTACCTGTATATGTACATCACCCTATATAAAGTGTTTTATATGTAACATGTGATTACAAGTGTGCAGGTGTGTATTCATTTTCCTGTAGGGATCTGTGTGTGTGTGTGCGCGTGTGTGTGTGTGTGTGTGTGTGTGTGTGTGTGTGTGTGGGTAGGTGTGTGTGTGTCTGTGTTCATACCTGGGTGTTGAGCGAAGTGCAAGCTGTCCCTGTGCTTCATCTCAGGGCTGTAAATCTGCCGCAGCGCACTGATGGATGACCCGTTTCTGCAGTGGCAGCGACACCGTTAGTCTCACTTTCCATAATTCTGATGATGCTGCAGGAACGGCTCTATGCGCTGATATACATTGATGCTCGACCCTCATAAATCTGACCCATTCCTGCTGGAATTTACACAGTATCACACGCCACACACTAGGGCTGCCAACTCAGTGTGACCAAATTCCCAGAGATTTTGTGTTTTGGATTTTTTTTGGGATTAAATATACCTAAAGATTTACATTTATTCCCATTCAAGCAAAATAAGTTATGTCCAAATCTATACCAAACTGACCCCATACCTACATTAGGCTCGTGACTCCTCCTGACTTACAGAAGTAAAGAAACAAACTTATGTATAATAATGTATATTATATATTTATGCACAGTATGCACATATGTTTGCCTGGAGAATTGAATAAGGTGTACCTTTAAAACTGGTTTAAGGAACATAATTGGATCTTCAAGGAGCAATGTTGTAGCTTTGGGAACAAAAATGTACCTTTACAGTAGTTTTTGTGGCAGTGTCTTGATGTTTTCTTGAAAAAAAATATGTGCTCACCATTTTATTGTAGCACATGGGAGCTGAAGGCAGGTGGTGGCACGCAGTTAGAGTTTGTTTAACATTTACCCTCAGTCTGAGCTAAAGTCACGTGTGTGTGTGTGTGTGTGTGTGAGTTTGTGTGAGTGTGTGTGTGTGTGTGTGTGTGTGTGTGCCTCAAGAGCAGAAGTCTGCAGTTCCAATCACATGCATTTAATATTGCTGAGTATTCGTGTATTGTACTTTAATGTGTGTAATGTATTTTTTAATCCACACTGTATCTGTGGATGTGCAGTGCAATCAATTAGCCAAATGCAGAAGAATTAAAGACGTCCAGTAGGGTCTGTGTGCAGATCGGGGACCACGGAAGGCGTGTCCTTGAGTCCATATATGGAAATGAGAGCGACTCTGAGAGGTTGCCATGAAGGCCATATATGGAATTAAAGTTACTACCATAATACCGTATAGAAGTCTTCAAGGAGGAAGCAGGAAGTCGTTGACATTGTTTAAAGCCAGCTAGGTAACATCAGCTAGGATTTTTAAATCCTATTCATAAATGTTTATAATCTTCACGTTAGCTACCTGGTTTGCTGAGTGCAGACAGAGAAGATGCACACACACACACACACACATCAGCCCATTAAGCCCCACAAGGCCAAGTGCAGAAGTAGTAGGTAACGAAGCTTTAGAAGGCTGTTTATTTTCGCTTTCTCTCACACACACACACACTGTCGCACAACGGCTGGTCCTTGTGCTCATCTGTTTAACTCAATTTACCAGCAGGTCCAATAGCAGGCAATTACATTCTGTGTGTGTGTGTGTGTGTGTGTGTGTGTGTGTGTGTGGGTGAGGGAGAATATGTTCATATGTGTGCATGTATGCATATGTGATCTCATGCATATTTAATGTACGTGTGTGTGTGTGTGTGTGTGTGTGTGTGTACAGGTAAGACTCCGCAGCAGGAGTTCACAGCTGTTATTCAGGCTTTAACTCCTCTTCAGTCTCCGCAGCAGCCTGTCCTCAAACTTATCATTGCTGTTGCCAAGTCCAAGTTCTGTGCACAGGTGAGGGGGTGTGTACTTGCATGCATCCATGTGTGTGTGTGTGTGTGTGTATGTGTGTGTGTGTGAGTGAAAGAGCGAGAGCCAGAGGACAGTATTTTCCGGAATATAGGAATATATATATATATTTTTGCCCACTAGCAGGTGCTGCAACTAGGCTCCCTAGGCTCCGCCTCCCAAAGTTTAAAGGCAGAATTCTAATAGAAAGTGAACTTAAATGTGGAAATAGGGACTCCACCTGCTATTTTACAAAGATTGTTAATTTAAAAACAACATTACGTAACTTAACAATGTGGTTTGAAGCATATTATATGAAGATTTGGGCACATATTTATGCAAAAGTCTTTCATTGGTTTGATTTGAATGATTTGGATGTTCCATTACAGATCATCGTGTTGTGGAACTGTGACAAACCTTCACCTCCCAGAAGCAAATGGCCTTCCATCAGCGTCCCTCTCGCCGTCATCGAGGAAGAGAGAAAGGTAGACAAAACAAGTGAGAGGAGAATTGGAGGAGTGTGTGTTTGTGAGAGAGAGGCAAATCGAATTAAGAGAAACAATCAGCGTGTCTGTGTCTGAGCTCACCAGAAACAAACATATGCGTACATGCACACTGGAGACGCTTTCTCTCCAATAAGAATCCGTTAGCTTTAGTCTGGCAGAAAGCGAGTTGAGGAAACTAATCCGATCCCTAGCTGCAGTGGATTGAAACGGGCCCGGTGGATTTATCGATCTGCTGCTGTGGTCGGCCTCGGAGGAACAGCGGCTTATCTGTTCTCCAGCCTCTCACTGTATGTTGTTGCGTTTGGAGATTTTAATAAACTGACCTTTACCTGTGACTTTATATTACATCCTCTCAGGGGATGTGCCGTGTGGTGTGTGTATAGGTGTGTGTGTGTGTGTGTGTGTGTGTGTGTGTGTGTGTGTGTGGGAGGGTGAACTTCTGAGGCTTCTATTTTCTCCCAACTATCTTTCTCTCGCTCTCCCTTTTTTTGCTCACATCTTTCTCATCTTCTTTGCTGTATTTGAAGACCTGCTAATTCAGAACAGCCTGCTCTACGTGATGAAAACCGCATGACTCACATGTTCTTAAACACAGCATAAACACTGAGGGGCAATCCATTCTCATAAACATCAGAAAAATCAGAAAAAACCCCACAATACTAATGAAAACTAGGAACTGGAAAAAACAAACAAGAGCCAAGTCTAGGGAACCACGGCTTAGCATTGCAGCAAAGTCCATCTGAAATACTTGGCAACCACACAGGAAAACCAAGAGGGTATAAATGGACAAACTAGACGAAGGTAACAAGGAACAGGTGAGATTAATTAGCAACCATGGCAACAGAGTTACAGCAAACAATGACCATATAAGGGAAGTGTGGACCATAACGGGACAGACAGAGTACTTTTTGGACTTTTCGCCACTTTGTGAGGACCAAATGTCCCCAAAAAACAATGACCATATAAGGAAAGTGAGGGACAGAATTCGGACAGACGGTGTACACAGTATAGCGGGTTACCTGGAACAGAATCAGGGCAGACATGACACCCTACACAATCCTGTCTGCATTTTGGACTTGTCACCACTTTGTGGAGACAAAATGCCCCCAGGAAACAATAACCATATAAGAAGCGTGGTGGGCAAAATGGGACCGATGGTGTACGCAGTATAATGGGTCAGTAGGGACAAAATCATGGAGCACATGACACCCTACAATCACATCCTTACTTTAGACTTTTCATCACTTTGTGGGGACCAAATGTCCCCAGGAAACAATAACCATATAAGAAGCGTTGCAGCAAATAATAAAATTAAAAAAAGGTAGTTGATGGACAGTGTATGTTATAATAATAATGTCACATATACAAGTACAGTGAAATTGATTATTTGCATATCCCAGCATGTTGGTAAGCTGGGGTCAGAGTGCAGGGTCAGCCATGATACAGTGCCCCTGGAGCATTAAGGGCCTTGCTCAAGGGCCCAACAGTGTCAGCTTGGCAGAGCTGAGGTTTGAACCCACGACCTTCTGATCAGTAGTCCAGCGGCCTAACCACTGAGCCACCACTCAACAATAAATACACAGGGCAATAGTACTGTCCATGAGAAAAAGCTCCAATAAAGTGCAGGCGTGCAGTGACAGTCAAGAGGTGTGTGTGACTATCTAAGGTGTGTGCTGATAAGGGGTCTTAATCAGACCGGGTGGGTGTTTGAGACCAGCTGTAAAATAGAGGTACATTTTTTCACCCAGAAACCAAGGGGGGTGCAGACTTTTGTATTTGACCGTATATTATAGTTTTAATGTTGTGTCTGGCATACGTACATAGATGGGATTAAGTACAGCACGTACAAGATGGTTAACACAACGTTTGATACATGAAAGTAAAAACACCTCTGTACTATCTGTCCCTAGAGGGCTTGTTATGATTCAGTATCAAGGGCACAACGTGTGATTAGTGACATGAAACAGTCTTCACACCAATATATCACCCCAAAATATGTGTGAAATATTGCCATGATGTGCAGATTGGTAATGACACGTGATGTGTGCGTGTGCATTTGTGTCTCTCCTCCTCACTGTGTGCTAATGCAATGCTATAGCATGCACTTGTATATATAGTCATATCCCGTTATATATTGTGGTATATTGTGTAACGCAGGCGTTCGGAAACTTTTTGCAACATGTGACCCCATTCAAGTATAAAAAACTGGACCTTCTCATGATCACAGCACAGATTTATTTTAGAAATATGATCCAACTATTCAAATATTAGGCACATTAGGCAAATGTGTACCATCATATTTAGTTGATGGTTGCTTTTTATTCTACACACAAAGCCCAAACCAGTTACACTGAGTTAAAATGTAGATTTGAAGCATTTTGTATAATTTTGTGGTATACAAATTGTATAGTTAAGTTAAAGGCCCTTTGTTCTGTCATGGTTTAGAGGCAGGACACGGTGCAAAACCGTTTTAACATACATTTATTTTCAACCCTACTAAACATGCAACACTACACACAGTATGACATTTAACATACAAACATGCAACAAAGAATAAAGCAGGACGGGCACACGGGGATATTTATACACACTAATCAAGGAGACGAATGAGACACAGGTGGGATCAATCACATCACGAGACAGGAACTAACAAACATAAACATAAGGCGCGTGGTGCTCGTCGCCTAGCAACCGCCACACGCGGTCACGCGCACTGCAGCATGAGGAGGCGTGCGTGTGACATATACGCTTCTCAGGTGACATTTCAGCCCTCTCAGCTCTCTGGATCCATCCACTTGGATTACTTGGATGGTAATTTAGGATTACTTGGGTGGTCACAGTCTCAGATTTACTGATCTGATTATAGATTTGTGATTCTTAAAATTACAAATCATCATTGCATTTACATACGATTATTTGTAAGGTTTTAAAAAAATCCTTTTCTAGTTTTCTAGGTAATTTTGTAAAACAATCACATAGTTTAATCACATGTAACCACTTCTGGCAGGAATATAACTCCATCTTGTATTCTCCTTAAAATTGAGGGACTGTAATACTTTCTACATTTCCTTTATACAACGGAGAATCTATGGAGCCCATTCCACCGAGATTGCACTGAAATGCACATTTACGCTGTTCATGCAGAACATGTGCAAGATGCAATGGCACTTAGGACCGCATTCATAGAATATTCATATTAAGTGCACTGCTTGTGTGTGTGAGTGTGGGGCCCAGTTAAAATATGTTTAGTAGGAAAGTTGGTGACATCATTTATGAAAGGGTTGGGGAACCAGCCGAGTGGAATCAGAGCGTGTTCATTTCTCATGGAGGAATTCTTTTCAGGCAGAATATTTCTGTTTCGGTTCAGCCTACATTTGAAAAGGCGTCGTGACGCTTTGCAACACCCAAAGTGATAGCAGGAAGGAGGAAGGGAGGAGAAGATGGAGAAACAAAAAGAAGATAAAACGGCATTGGTGTCTGGAGGACAGATGAGGATATGACAAACAGATCTGCCCCAGCAGGTTTTTTCCTCTTCTCCCCCTTTTAGTATAGATAGAGCAATAGAGAATAAGAATAAAAGCTTTTCAGATTGTGTCTAAATATACACGCTGAAACACAGCCTAAATGAGTAGGCAAGGTTTACTGCTTATGATTGGCCTTTCATTTCTAATAAACTTTTCGAATAAAAGGGAAATTACCATTCATCGAATGATGAATCACGTTGTATTTATACAGAAAAAAGGCGTTGTGCATTTTTTTAGGATTTAATTTATCACATGAATAAACTATACATAACACTGCCTGTTGGTTTGGCCTTGTCTATACAAAGTCATAATGAGGGTCTACAAGGCTACGTCATTAATAAGACATAAACATATAGTTTATTTATTTCTCTGAGAATAAGATGGGGAGGTATAATGTTGGAGAGTGCTTTTTAAAGCAAAACAAAGCCTGCTAAAAATACAATGTTTCACAGTATGAATGTGTGTGTGTGTATGATTGGGCAAGGATGTATGGGGCATAACAGGAGGGGGCTGTTTTCATTGCAGTACCTAACAGATGGAAAATTGCAGCATATGTGTGATACATTCTTTCAAACATTTACTGAGGCATGATTACTTTAGGTTAAAGTAATTTAATGCATTTATTATATATCATCCCCTGGATGTCATAAATACTTTCTGTATGTTTTCTGTTTTGCCTCGTCTTGCTGGAACAATATTTCCACATTAGCAAATAAACTAATATGAGCCATTTCTCGCCTCATCTTTTTTTTTTTGAATCAGATTATAAAAACACTATTTACTTCAAATAAAATAAAAAATAAAAAACTGAACACTTTCATTTACAGATCTTTTAACTGGAAATTTACCAACCGATTCATCCTTGATATTTGGGCAGGACGGAGAACACCTGGTTCTTCAGTATTGCAATTGTACTTGGACAGTGGAAGATGATGTAAAGCGAGTAAACAAGAATTCAAGAACACACTGAGAAACACTACTTTTCCCTGTATATACAGTATACACTCCTGTATTTGTAATGTTCCTTGTGAAGTCTTGTATGCATCTTTATTGCAGTTCTAAGTCTTGTTAGCTTGTTTCCTGTTTTCCAAGGTCCTAGTATTTTGTTAACCTTGCCTTCTTGTCCCTTGGTTTCCATGTCATGTTCTTTGTTGTGTAGTTTCTGGTCTTGACATCCGCCTGCCTGTGTGTGGACAAGGATTATAGATATACCTACACAAACTGTGTCTGCCTGTGCCATTCCCCGGGCCATGGATTCTGACAACAAATCTTCGATGCGCTGCCTCTGATTACAATTTGCTAAAATGGCAGCAAACACTATGCATCATTTTTGGAATGATTGATTATGCCAGAGATTGGACCTTGGTAAAGAAAACTAAAAGCACTGTGTAGAAATGAACTTAATGTACAACACCATTCTGTATGCTGGAACGTCAATGCTACATAACTAACCCTACCCCCTTAATTTTAGACATCAAAAATATGATATAGCTCTGCATAGTGTGGAGTTCGGAGATGAATACACGCAGAGATTAGTCTCTGAAACAATGCAATATTAACATTCACTAAATTACTGTGTCATACCAAAGCACACACACACACACACACACACACGGTTATTATGATGCCTGAGTAGGAAAGTGCAATAATCGATTACACAATCAACTGATATACTGAAGAAAAAAGCTAAAGTGAACCACATAATGCAGTTGCGAGTATGGAGTATAGCAGCACGAGGGGAAGCCATGACCAGCTGTGATCCAAATGTGATGGGCAGCTTGTTCACAGCACAGAAAGCTCCTTGACAAGCAGAGATGTTGAGAAGCCATCAGCAGCATTTCACACACCAAGACCCCTCCATATTCCACCACAGTGAGTGTGTGTGTGTTACAGATGTCCATCAGCCGCAGGAGGAAAGTCTATCATTTGTCTCACAGTGAGAGCACACATGGCTTTGGTTTGAGGAGCAGACAAGACAGAATAAAACAAACTAAAAACAACAGTTTCAGACAAGTTTTTTGGAGTGGACGTGATTTTGTTAAATTTACAGTAAAATAAATGAAATCCTACAATAAGCTAATAGCGCTAACTTTATCCATTCATAACTTTTCATACAAGTTGGAGTGTGTGAATTCTTACAACAGATTTTTCAAATGGAGCGCACTTGCCCTTAGTAACAAGAACAATGTAATATAATCGATTTTTGTGTCGATTTGTACAGGTTATTTCATTTGAACTATATACAGAGTCAATTTGGCTTGCTAACTAGCTAACTAGCTAATAAGCTAGCGTACTAGTTAACTGGCCAGTTAACTACAGTAATCGAGCTACGTCCGCTGTTATGTACAAATGCAGGACTTGGCTATTCATATGTTTTATTGATGAAATATTAGGTATTTTATTGGAATTGTCTACATTTATGAAAAGCTTCATCCAACATTACCCAGATAGCACACAAACAATGATTTGCTAGATGTTGGCTAGATGTGTGTGTGCTATCTGGGTAGGGATGCATCGATCCCACTTTTTCTATTTTCCATAGGATACTGATATCAGCTGATACTGCTCTAATATTGACATCCTCAAAAACACTTTAGTTGAACCCTGCATCATGACACAGACCATAGGCATGTCATAAATGTGTCATGTATGGTGTCATATCCTATCATTAGTTGTCATAACAGTTCATGTCCAGTAATATAACAGTGTTATGTTACCATTACCGGTAATTGTCATGATAGGTGTCATAATGTTTGATGTCATGA
>JAOUQW010028301.1:0-11475 GCA_028565825.1 Olivaichthys viedmensis
TTTCCAAAAAAAGAGGCATTCTGGGTATTAATGTTTATATTAACATCACTCTTGATGCTATAAAACTTTCACAGTCACTTTGGAGTCATCATTCTGGACACGTGATGTTTTACAGCTGAATACAAATGATTTGAAACCTAAAGTGCATAAACACTAGAATCATGTTATAATCATTTTATAGATGGATATGAAACAAGTCAATCGTGTGTGAATCGGAGGGTAAATTGCGTGTGGATCGCAGTGAGAGGGTAAACGATGCCCGATTAATGCGTTCGATCGAGCTGTCGGAGGTCACGATGAATTTGTGACACATCTTCAGACTGCGGTGAATAGTGGTATAATTGGAATTTAACCTTCGACGGTCGTACATTCGTGAGGTATCGCAGGTATCGAGAGATTGAATCGTGCAGTGTGAGCAGTGGTCCGATTACTCATTGCACAGTGTAAGCCCGGCTTAAGTTAGTTACCTGATGTGGAAAATACAATCTTGACTCCTCAGATCCGAAGAATGACGAAATGGTGAAAGTGAGGATTTTCAAAACCAAGGGAGCCCAGGAATTGCGTGAAATTGCATTAAAAGGGGGTCATTTCAAAATTCCCACCATTCAATGAAAGATTCCAATGTAATGCAATACACTTTTATTGCATTACACAGGCATATCCATCCTGTAACATACCGAATTTGGAGCATTTTTCCCCCTAGCAACTCTTCTGATACCCTGGAACAGACAGACTCTGCAAATTTAGAGGAAAGTATAACATCTCGTGAACATCTGAGGTGCATTTGTGATCCACTGCAGGTCCTATACATGAGAGTCTGATGAGTCATTTTAGATTTTTTTTATGCAAGCTGTAGAAGAGAGCAATTGAGGCTGAGGCAAGAAGAGCTATTTGCAAGATATTCTTGGCCATCAAAACAACTTCCATTACCAAAACAGCTTAGAATTACAGAGGAAGATAAAGACGCAAATGATTTAATTGTGTCTGTGCTCAAAAAAGCCAAAAATGACAAAGTCAGTGACAGGGTTTCTATGACCACCTCAGTGGGCACCATGATGGCCTGACTAGATTTAGAGGGCACTGGGCATTTTAACACACCTGAGGACTTAATCTCAGGAGCAAAGAGACTGGATGCAAGGGTTTTGAAGGGAGCCACTCACACGTTCACCTGCGAGTTCACAAATATGGTCCTCAATGTAATAAAGTGTAATAAAATGGCCCGCAAGATCATCTCAGATTCATGAAGACAAATAGAGGACCCGAAGCATAATGATACACAACAGTCTTCTGCCAATGACTTTCTATGCGACTCTGCAGCAGAGTCAGTAGAACGTTTGCTTATAATGTCACTCCACAGAGTTTTGAGATCTCAAGACCATCATCTGAGGTGTACGCTTCCACAGTGGTGCTGTTCACAGAACCCATGTCGAGACAAGTAATGAAGACACTGTTTGTATCAACTGATAGGTGTTTGGGTGTAGAAGACAGTATCCACAGCAAAGAGCTGCTTACAACTGAGAACCAAGAGAGCCAGCAGGTACCAGAGGACTGCACTGAGCAGCATTTTTGATGAGCAGGCATCTCATGCTTCAGTTACAGTGTCTGCAACTGAGAAGACAAATAAATCAAATGCAGAGTCAAAATTGAATCTCTTAAAGATAAAGTATTATTTTATAATCATTTAATCCTTGAGTAAAATATTATATAAGAATTAAAAACAGAAGTCACTTTATATTATATGTACACTACCAGTCAAAAGTTTGGACACACTAGATTGAATATTTATTTTTCATTGTCTTAAAGACATTTTGATAAAGGCTTACGCTTGAAATTTGTCAAATGTAAATAGTTAATGCCCATGTATACATTTATTTCTGAATCAAAATGTATTTTTTAAATAAGTAGTTTTTACTTAAAATTAAATTTTCCCCAAACATGTAGTTTTCATTTAGAACGTTAGGAGAAGCAGAACAAGTGGCTCGGTTTATTTGGGAAGTTTTTTAAGAAAAGCCTCCTGGGTGAAGCTCCCTCATGAAGCTGGTTGAGAAGATGGAGAGAGTGTGCAAAGCTTCCTCAGGAATTTTAAATATAAAATAGGTTGGATTTGTTTAACACACCCCTTCTATGAGCAGGTGTGTCCAGATAGTGTATTTTGGATTAGCCTCATTGTAATATGTCCATGATTATTTTTTTACAGTAGGCGTGCTAGGACAACTTACCGTCAAATATACCGTCAACTCCAGAATTAATGGCACCCTTGTTGAAAATAAGCAAAAAATTAATAACATGTGCAACGAGTGATAGTTTGAGCTTTGACATATGGGAAAGTTATATGTAGTTTTATTCAACACAATATTTTTTTCAATTAAGTAGATCACTTTTTTTTCCCTGCAAAACACTGGTTTTCAGTTGTCCCACAATTAATTATTAAAGTGTTCCAGGTCCTAATTGTGCTCAATTATTATTTTTAACTACTTATTTATTTTTATATTGTTGCAGGTCAACAACCATCTGTCTCTTTTTGTGCTTTCTGGTTTTCCCCAAGAAAATGAAAAAGAACACTTTTCTGCATTGTAGAACATTTTTTATGCCAATAACACTGCTGTGAACACAAAAAACATGACATAATAATAAAAACTAAAATTGAACACTGTTATCTAACCAGTAACAGTTAATAAAACTGAAATAAATATTGCACAGGCAACTATAGCAGGCGTAATACTTCTGCTATTACTCCAGACTAATAAAGTGAACAAAAGAAACTAGCTCGTTTAGAGCCGACTACTGACAAAATTTAACGAGATTAAGGCAGCGGCTTTAATCAACAGTTGTGCACGTGTGCAACATTCTTGGGCTCGTTTGTTTGGTTTTTCTTTGGTTAATATGGCACAATTGAAATCAGAAATAAAATTCATTCCCAAGAACAAAAACATTCAACAGCCTAATTCCCACGAGCCCATAGCGTTCTCTAAAATAGCTTAAATAATCCCTCATTTATGTATCGAATTGGGTCAACAGCATTTTCACCCAGCATTCATGTTGTCTTGTTTGAGTGTGTTGCATTGTAGTGCACATTCCTTTATAGCTTACTTACCAAAATGCAAAACTGTGGGTCATGCATTAATGCCCACAGGAATAAGGTAGATGAGATATGATTATACATTCTTTGTTAAGATGGTTATTGCTGAATCACTGAGGCACTGCTGAATGGCCCTGCTAAGATTCTGCTTTAATGTTTAAGTCACTGTGATGGACAGCTCGCTGATGAGGATGAGGAGGGGGAGGAAGAGTGTGTGCTGGCTCCGAGCGGCTCCTCTCGCTGAGTGGATCTTCACAGCAGAGGAAACAAAGACTTGGCGATAGAAGCTGGGCTGGATGGAACGGAAGTTCTCAATCAACAACTTCTGCTCCGTGTCATTTTTATCCGAGTAATACAGACGCTTGGTGAACGGCAAATACTGAAACAGAGCGAGAAGAAAAAAACAGGGAAAATAAAAGCAACCAGGCAATATAATAAGTAAGTATAGGATATATTGTGATATTCAAACATGCACAATACACAGTAAAGCGTTCGCCCTGTCGTCTGGAGATCGCTAGTTCGAGCCCTGACAATGCCACAGCCATCCGTGGCCGAGAGTCTAAGAGAGCGTAATTGGCCCTGCTCTCTGGGTGGGAGGGACGGCGTTACACTTTCTCTCCTGTCGATCAAAGCGACACCAGCCAATCGTGGGCGTCTGTGAGCTCATGCATCCGGAAGAGCGCTGTGACGTTGCATGAGCAGTAGTTCGTAAAGATGCGGTGGTTGGCTTCACGTGTCTCGGAGGAAACACGTGTTGGCCCTCACCCTCCTCGGTTGGTGGCTGTCGTGTGATAGGAGAGAATATTAACTAGTGTGGGAGGGAATTGGCGATGTCTAAATTGGGAGAAAAAGGAGTAAAGTTTTGAATAAAAATTTTTTTTTTAAATGATGAAAAACATACAACCAACCAGGTGTGTCTAAACTGTTGATTGACAGTTTCTTACTTGGAAGAACTAAACGAGACGCATAATATACCAAAGAGATATCATTATACCAACCATATCAACCAACACTAAGATGACCAATAATTGTGTAGAAGAGACCTATCGAAGAAAACGATGAGTTTTTACACTTTACTTATTGAAATATTAATCAGCTACGACTTGGGTGAGATGTGTTCAATTGTCCGTGAGACAGCATAGTTTTGTTTTAGATCTAGTATCTCGTTTATCTCATTTTTGGATAAATAAACAATCAATAGAAGAGATTAATTTGGGATAAACATCAGAAGAGTTTGAGAGCGAATATTTTGATCAGAGGGAGAATTTGATTTCAAATAGGACTAAGAGAAGTAAATGAGATGAAGAGAAGAACTTAGTTGTAATATTTCTTGACACTGGCTGAGAATGAATTTCAGACTCAGAGAAAAGAGAAGCAGACACACCTAATCCAGCTCATGGGCTGTGTTCCAAATGGCATACTATGCATACCACTAATACTAAACCCCGCCCAAAAGCAGTATGTGAAAAACATCCAGTACATCAAATATACCTGGATGACGTACAACGTGGGCCAAATTTCCAAGTACACAGCCAGAGCTATCTTCGTTGTATACTGCATGCAACGTGTTCATTTCTTTTTAAACACAAAAGGTAAAAAACTGTGTTCAAAAAGGCAACAGTGACATCCAGCTCTGATCTCATCCAGCTTATCCACAAAAGCAAAGGGATCAATGTTAATGTATTTGTTTACGTGTTTAATCTTTTTTTTTTTTTTGTATCTTTTATGTATAATTTTGTTACTGTTTGTATAAATACAATTATTTCTGAAATAATAGAGGAATAGGCTAAATTTAATATTAGTATTTTCCTTCAATTGTTCTTTAAAAAAAGCTTAATTCTTAACTCTCAACAGGTAACTGTGAAAATACTCTGCACTTTAACATAATTTTGTGTTTTATTGTGACACATTGTGCAGTCAGGCCACCCAGAGGCATGTAAAAAGCCACTCCTACAGGATGAGCATTTACATCCTTGAAGAAACAAAAGTAAAAGCTCATTTTCTTCGCACAGTCTGTTCCGTCTCTGTGAGTGCAGTAACATGGCAGAAGCTGTTCTAACAGTGCAGGACTCATTCTGCTGTTCAATCTGCCTGGATCTCCTAAAGGCTCCAGTGGCGATTCCCTGTGGACACAGTTACTGTCTGAGCTGTATTAAGGGCTGTTGGGATCAGGATGATGATAGCGGAGTGTACAGTTGTCCTCAGTGTAGACAGACATTCACTCCGAGGCCTCTTCTCAACAAGAACACCATACTGGCTGAACTGGTCGAGGGACTAAGGAAGACGAGACTGCAATCAGCTCTTGATGCTGTCTCTTACGCTGGACCTGGAGATGTGGAGTGTGACGTCTGCACTGGGAGAAAACGCAAAGCTGTCAAGTCCTGTGTGGTGTGTCTGGCCTCATTTTGTGAATCTCATATTCAGACTCACTATGAATCTCCTGCATTAAAGAAGCATAAACTGGTCGAGGCCTCCATGAATCTTCAGCAGAAGATCTGCTCTCAGCACGACAAGCTCTTGGAGTTTTTTTGTCGCACCGATCAAAAGTTTATTTGTTATTTGTGTGTAATGGATGAACACAGCGGTCATAAGACAGTCTCAGCTGCAGCAGAAAGAACTGAGAAACAGGTAAAAACTTCAAGTTCTATGACTGTTAAATTGTTAAAAAATGCCAACTTGCATGTAAAGCAGCAGAGTGAATGAACTTCAGTCAGCCAACACCCACCTGTAGTAAAAGCTAATGTTTAAATGTAGTTTTTTTTGCCTGTAATCATTTTAAATGGCATGTGTACATAAAAGAGTAAAACCAATGTACATTTATGTACATTCATTACTAATGTTTAAATTAGGAAGTAAAAGTTAAAAAGAGATAAGTAAAAGGGATACCACCAAAGTAAAAAAAAAAAAGAACAGCACCTGACCTAAACTGAATTTAAATAAGGGTTATGTCATTTATAATAGCAACAAGTACAAATAAAGACCTATTGCATTATTTTAACATTATTCTAAACAGCTGTGTGTGCAAATTACAGTATATTGTTTCTTAAATCATGATTTAATGAGACCTATTCAGTTCATTAATTGAGCAGGTAAATGTGGCAATTGCATATTGTATTGTAATTGTATTATATTTTGTCTGCAGAAGCAGTTGGTGGAAACCCAGACAGAATCCCAGCAGAGAATCCAGCAGAAAGAGAAAAAAGTACAGGAGCTAAAAAAGGATATGGAGCTTCTCAAGGTGAGTACTAGAGGAGAATACTTTGACGGGCGGATTATAGAGGCAGGATGCAAGAGAGCGGAGCGACGATAACCTTTGCAAAGCTAGGGATCCGAGCGATGGCGTCATCTGCGAAGGCAGGCACAGGAACTACCTCAGGGCAAGCCTTGGACGGCGCTGGAGAGGCTTCAGGGCGGGCCTCGAGCAGGGCAGGAGAGATCTCGACGATGGCTTTGGGAGCTGCGAGAGGCGCCGGCTTATCGCTCCAACAGAAATGCCACATCCTGTTGTCCTTCTGCATGGTCTTGCGCTTTTCACACCGTCTCGCTGTGTCCTTCTTTGACGCTTGCATGCCATAAGGGGCAAAAGGAGGGCGACAATGGTGTATTTCATGGGGTGGCGCTCAGGCACTGGCTGCACAATTTGAGGCTTGGTAAAATGGTGTCCCCTTCTAGATGGCGCCCTAGACAGCTGAATATGTCGCCTATGCCTAGGACCAGCCCTGTAAATAGTGCTTCCAGAACTCAGTCCTCTTCTCTTCCATTACTCCTCCAGTTGCCTAGGGTTCTAAAACCACTAAGCTCCACTGTGAAGAATAGGCTATCTGGGTCTCACTAATAGCTTGGATTGACCCTGCTTAAAATATGACCCTCCTCTTTTCTTTTTATGATAACAATATAGTAATCTTTTCTTATATAGCACTTTTTATAGCATTTTTAATCCAAAAACTAGTTTAGGGACAGTATAATAAAACATCTTTGTCTCCTAACAGCTCTCTGCACAGACAGCAGTTGAGGAAAGTGAAAGGATCTTCACTGATCTGATTCAGTCCATTGACAGAAGGCGCTCTGAGGTGAAGGAACAAATCAGGGCTCAGGAGAAGGCTGAACTAACTCTGATTGAGAAACTACTAAAGAACCTGGAGCAGGAACTTGCTGATCTGAAGAGGAGAGATGCTGAGCTGGAACAGCTTTTACACACAGATGATCACCTCCATTTTGTCCAGGTAAAATCACAGCTCTCTGATTATCTACAGGGGCAGCTGTGATAAAATTATCTCCATTAGCCTTATTAGGCTGTATTAAACTTAGTCTCACTCCATCTGTGTGTTTGTTTTTATCTCACTGTAGAGTTTCCAGTCTCTCTGTGTCCCTCCTAGGCCTGCAGAATTACCCAGCAATATGATGATCCCTAAATTCACCATAGAGAAACTGAGGAAAGCTGTGACTGGAGTGAGGGAACAAGTGGAAAAGTTCGATAATATGCAATTAGTCAAACTATCTGGAGGTATAATGAATTATTAAAAAATGTTTATGTTAAAGAACGTTATAGGAAGAGAATTTTATGTATTTGTCTTAATTTTGAATAGTCCACAGTGCCTTGTTGCCTGGGCCAAAGACCAGAGATGACTTCATGAAATGTGAGTATTACAAACCAACCATTACTTGTACAAACTATCATTTGCCTCATGTCTTCCAGGTTATGAATCCTTGCAGATTCACTGGGTGCTTGGCATCGCTGTGTCTTCAACTATTTGCACGTTTTGTAGGTTGTTCTGGATAATGCAAATTTCCAATCATAAGTCTTTGCTGAAGGCACCGTCTTGCTACAGTCTCATGGATGGTAAACTAGTCTCATAGCCCTCTATTTGTGATAAAATGCAGGTCTCAGGCATAAGGGGTACCTGCCTTGGATGGAGAAAACCAGGATGACCCTGATACTAGATTGAGCAATTCATCCATTTTTGGAAGTGGATAATAGTATTTCTCTTAATAAACAGGTGCCTTAGCGTCTGAGAGAGAATAAAATTAATTAATAATTAAAAGGCAGGAAACTTGCCATCTTCGGTCGTGTCAGGCTTCAAAAGGGACATGATCTGTGGATAGATTAACATTCAATTTACAAAGTTCCCCACACGTGCCACTCCTAAGGTGCAGGGCTGTTCACTCTGAGGACGGCTACCTGGCCGTTGACCTTGATAAACTGGGTAATGATGTCGACTGGGGAGGGAGGCGGCCACATGGGCATGGAGCTGGATGATCTGGATGTGGTCGTTGGGTTGGTGGGCAACCTTGTAGATGTGGCGCAGGACGATCTGGGTGCTGATGTTGCCTTAGTACGCACCCACGGAGGGCCCTCATGGCGAACAAGGAAGCTCTGTCCACCAAGAAAGAAAGTGAGAGGTGTGGTTTCTAGGGTTTTAGCATCTTGCAGCACAAGCCCCAGTCCCCTGGAGAGAAAGAGACATGAATGAGGGTGATATATAGAAATGAGGAGGCTGTGAGCTGTGCGTCACCCTTTTGATCATGATCTTGAATGGTCCAATGTAGCGAGGACTGAGTGGGGGGTTGATGTTTCGGGTTGATAGTCACACTTTCTCTCCTGGTCTGCATTCTAGTGCCTCCCTCAATTGGCTTGTTCCTTCTGTCTCCTAATGGCCCTCTCCAGATGTACATGGGCAGAGTCCCCAACCTCCTCACTGCTTTGAAACTACTCATTGACCACCAGTACCTCCTCCATGTCAGAAATGTACAGGGACAGGGGTGCAAGACAACATGTGACCAGGGCCCTTGGAGTATGGGAAATGGTTACAATGTCCCGGCAGGCAGGTGACGAGGAGTCTTAGATTGGGCGCAAACTGTACATGATTGACATACTGTTGAACATCAGCATAAAGAATAACGGCCGGTTAATTATTGTTGCATGTATGTAACTCCACGGTGCCCGATGGCAGGTGCCAACGTCATAATTCCTCTTGGCTGGTGAAAGCTTCTTAAAGAAGAAGGCAACCAAGTGGAGTTCTGGTGGTTCTCCTTGCTATTATGAGAGCACGGCCTCACCTCCCACCTCAGGGGTTCTGGATGTTGCAAAATGGGTGTTGTGGTGAATTTCTCCTTAAGGGAGGTGAAAGCCTGGTGACAAGGAGAGCCTGTGTGGAGTGCCTTTAAGAAGTACAGTGACGGGTGTGGCATGCATACTGAGGTTTCTGATATACTTCCTGTAGAAGTTAGTTAACCCAAGGAACTGCTGAAGCTCCCTGACAGTTCTGGAGCATATCCAGTCCTGCACGGCCTGCACCTTGTGCTCATTCATGCATACACCTCCATGTGACAGGATGTAACCTAGGAAGGAGACAGTGGTTAGATGGAACTGACATTTTTCTGTCTTCACATACAACTTGTCTTTCAGCAGCCTTGTCAACATGGTCCTCACATGACTTACGTGCTCCCCCAGGTTGGATGATACACCAAGATATCACCTGTGTATACCACGAAGACCTTGTTAACAAAACACTGGAACATGGACGGGGCATTCATACTGCCCAAATGGATTAACTAAAAGTACTGAGATAGAAGAGTAACATTCTCTTTAAAAAAGACAAGTAAACCCTGGGCATATACACTGCTAACAAGGTTCAAGGTCAAATAAACAGACAAGGTCAGATCTAGATTAACTAGAGTTCAACA
Source organism: Olivaichthys viedmensis (assembly GCA_028565825.1). Taxonomy (NCBI): domain Eukaryota; kingdom Metazoa; phylum Chordata; class Actinopteri; order Siluriformes; family Diplomystidae; genus Olivaichthys; species Olivaichthys viedmensis. The sequence goes on from JAOUQW010028301.1 coordinate 9,764, forward strand.
AAAGTAACTAGAGATAATAGCACAATTTATAGCAAGAAAATATAGGGTCTGGGAGCAAGAGAGATTATTGCAGGTTGCAGGAAGCGCACTGTCAGGGACAGCTCTGTGACAGATCTATTTTTATCTTTTACATTTCATTGTTTTCTTTTGAATTTGAATTTGAATCCCCCCCCCATTTACTCCATTTTCAAAGCACCACAATCATTTTGTTGAAGAAGTCATTTTAATTGATCTGACAAGGCTTTTTTAGTGTTTTTGAACTGATTTATTTAGAATTATCCAAGAATTAAAAAAAAAAATTCTACATACTCACAGATTTCTGTCAGCTGACTTTGGATCCAAACACAGCACACCGTCGGCTCTGTCTGTCTGAGGGAAACAAAAAACTGACATTGACTCGGGAGGCCCAAAACTGTCCTTATCACCCGGAGAGATTTGACATGATACAGCAAGTTCTCTGCAAAGAAAGTTTGTCTGGATGTTGTTACTGGGAGGTTGAGCAGGTTAGCAAGTACAATTCTACGATTGCAATCTCATATAAAAGCATCAACAGGAAAGGCAAAAGCAATGAGTCTAGCTTTGAGCATAATGATCAATCCTGGAGTTTCACCAGTTTTAAGTCGAGTTACTTCTTCAGACACAATAACAAAGTAACTGAAGTGGCTATAAAGTCCTGCTCCTCCAGAATAGGAGTGTATCTGGATCACCAGGCAGGAACTCTGTCTTTCTACAGCGTCTCTGACACCATGACCCTCCTCCACAGAGTCCAGACCACGTTCACTCAGCCCCTCTATGCCGGGTTTCAGATTTATGGCTATGATAACTTTTTTCGAATATGTGATCCTAATTAAAATAAAATCCTAACACATGTTCAATATACTGTCAATTATGTGGTTTCCTAGATTAAATCGTGTCTGATAAATTGTATTGATTATTGTGAAAACAATGTATAATTCAATGTGTATTTTAAATAGTGTGTGTTAATGTGTCTTTTTTTACAGTGTACACAGTGGATGTGTGCTGGTGTGCACATAAACAAAATAAAAATTAAATTAAACTGTTCATTTGATTTTAATGACAGTAGCCTTTGTCAAAACACTGAAACAGGTCAGAAAACACTGAAATTGAAAAATTAATTTCATATAATATAAAAAGATATAAAAATGGTATTACACTTAGAAGTAAAATAAGTTGATTATTTAGAATTTGTGCAAAAAACGTGTTAAGTTAAACAACATAAATATGCACAACGCTCAAACCACATGTCGGTTATAACCTGAGTTACATGTGCAGTGTGTAAAAATAAAATAAAATTGGCTGATCAAGCATAAAGACTAAAAACGTTCTTCTCTATATATACATATATACTACAGTACTATATATATATATATATATATATATATATATACACAATAGCGGTCCAAAGTTTGGAATCACCCGTCATATTTTATGAACAATCATTATTCTATTCACTAAACTCTTATACCATGTAGTAGATGTAATATATCTATAAACCACACACCTAAAGGTATTTTTAGAGGTTTTGTTTGATATTTAAAGTATTTTTGGGAAAAAGTTTATTTAAAAGTCATTTAAAAAGTGAAATGATAAAAATTTAATGATAAAGGAGAAATAACTATACATAGATAATTCCAGTTTATTATTTAAGTCTCCACTTCAAGATTTGATCACCGCTTTCCAAAAAAAGAGGC
>JAOUQW010028302.1:5000-11473 GCA_028565825.1 Olivaichthys viedmensis
TGGAGCCAGGCTTCAATTACAGTTTTGTGATTGGCTGCAGTTGGCATTCGAGCGGGGAACATATGGTCTACAGAGACTGGCGTGCTAGAGCCCCTTGTTCTGGGCTACAGCTGCATCACTAGCTCGCCAACTACGGCTTCAAAAATGCACAAGTGACACAGAAACATTGACAAAACCAGACAAGAACAATGTCGAACAACACAGAGGCGTACGTGTGATGCTAGCAGAAAAAAAAGAGCTAAAACGTGAGCCACAGACTTGCTGCCATCACATTTTGTCGAGGGCGCAAACATGACAGACTGTTTAATCACATTTACGCATCGGCCACGTTGCCTTCAGAAAGATTTAACAAAGTATATTTTAAAATGCATGTGGTTTGTGCAGGTTCGATCATTTTTGGATGACGAATGATGTCAAGATTTTAACATTGTGGGTGTTGAATGTAATCCAGTCACTGCATCTCTTTTTTTTGTCGTGTCCTTAGACGTAAGAAATGTTTTCCGATAGTTGTGTGTGAAACCCAGAGACAGGGAGTGTGTGCTGTTTAAACAGAGCCAGTGCATCGCAGACTGCACACAATAGCGTGACAAAGGATCACAACACAGACTTTATTTACTCCCACATACCAGCGATTACAAACAAAACTGTTGAGGCTGACTGCAACACAACCACGGAAAACTTTCGGGAAAACTGTGAAAGCGAGTTAACGAAGGAACCAAGTATAATGATGTCGCTGCTGAGAGTGTGTGAAGCGTTACACTCATTCACTGTCCCATTCTCCTTCTCTCTCTCAAATAGTCTCATGCAGTCTTATTGTCCTCTCTCTTCCTTCTCTTTCTCTCTCTCTGACTCTTTGTTACTCCCCTGTTCATTTCTTCTCTCCCTCTCACTCGGTCAGTCACTCCCTCCATCTCCACCTCCACCTCTCCCATAGCTTTTACTCTGACTCACTGCCGTCATCTTGGCCCTCTCCATTTCATTTTACTTTTAGGTACCCAGATTTATGTACGCACGAAATCCACCACATCCTTAACCACCACCTGCTCTTGCATCACATCATGCACTCCAGATATAAAACTATGAATGAAAGAAGTATTAATTATTAGCCCCAAGTCTTCTGAGCTGAAAACTTTCCTGTTCTCCCAACACTTTCGCCAATCTGCCTCCTCTAGCTGGGAATATTATCATTATTATTATTTTTCCACCTTTTGCTGCTTTGTAAAGCAACCTTGGGTTTGAGAAAGGCGCTAAATAAATTTAACATATTATTATTATTATTATTACTACTGTCCATATCTGGCCTCGGTCACGGTCTCTCTCGTCTTTCCCTCCATCCCTTTGCCCATTCCACTTTTTTCCCCCCTCCATCTTCCTAGTTTTTAGGTTTGACTCATTTCCTGTCATTGACTACACAAGAAATGCCTCATTAGTGGCGAATTTCCTCTGAGCAGAGACAGACAGACAGCTCACGTCCAGCGGATATGATAAACGAGAGCCGAATAAGAACTTGTACTCGCCCTCCTTACAAGCCGAGAACTTGCTGAATAGACAGAATGAATAAAACGTCCATTTTGTAACCCAGAGCTGCACGAACAGCCAATCGGCAATGAAATAAAAGCAAATCGCACTGCATTACGCAACATGTGCTGATATTAAAACTTCCCGACCATTTTAATCACAGATTACGATATTATATGCATTTTAAAAAATCGTATAAACGCTGCATTCCTTTAAATTGATCCAAAATCAGGGACCTTATAATACAGCTGTTGCTCTGCATATACATCTCAGCCACCCAAAAATAAAAAATAAAAATAAAAAAAGGGGGCAGCCTCCTCCTGAATACCGGCGCGGTATTTTCAAGTGTTGACAATAACAATAAAACATTTGTGTTTTGAATATCGCGGTATTATAGTGTAACTGATTATCGGCACATGCCTTTACGCGACTCGTTTGAGTCAATATAAAACATGTGGGCACAAAATATTGCTGCTAAACAAAAGGCAGAGACGAGCGCGACCAGTCGGATGAGGACGAGGACTTGTGCGCCTCATTTACTGGCACTCGAGCAAATAATATTCATATCGCGATACACATCGAGTATCATAAAACAATGTCTTCACGTAATACTGATGTGATATTTGGGTCACAATCGCACGGCGCTGCTTCACATACACAGCTTGGAATGTTCATGCTATCCCAACAGGATGAAAAGGAAAACACCCAAAGCACGTCAGCTATTCATGCCAACAGGTGCGAGTCAAGATTACGAGACTTTTGTAGAGCTGGACGCTGAAAGGCAACGCGTGTATTTTTAGCACATGTCATCACGAGTGTATTCGGCAAAGGATCATGGGAAAGAAAAGGAAAGAACAGAGCGGGATGTAAACCGAGAGACGCTGCGTCACAGAACGCTTTGAACACTTTGAAATCTCAGAGGCCGGAAAAAGAAAGAAGACGAGGAGGAAGGGAGGGAGCGAGTGCACATGTGCTTCAGGAAGGACGGTAAAGACGGGCTCAAACACGGACTTTATGAAGCTGGACTAAAGGGTTCAAGCACTTCTTACAAGCACAAAACCCCCTCCATTAAAAAGACAATCATTAACACGGTTGGGCCTCTCGAAAGCGTTTACGAGGGAGCAGCGTTGAGGAAAAACTGCCGATTTAGCTGCTCGTCTGCTGATCTGTCACCACACCTCCACGTGGAATACAGAAAGAACCCACTGTCCTGACCCTGAACTTACACGGCAGCCATTTTTCGCCTCACGTGGCCCAAATCACTGCACGTTTGTCCCTCGAATTTAATTCTGGATGCCACAGTTTCGCTAATAGCACCTAGCTAGCGCAATGGCCGTCTTTCTTTCTGTGCAGATAAACCAGTTTAGATCCCAAGCTGAGAGACATGGACGGAGGGAGAGAGAGAAATGGACAGACAGACGGACAGAGAGAGAGACACATGAGAGAGAGATGGACGGACGTCTGTGTCCGTCTATCCATGTCTCTCTCTCTCCGTCCATGTCTCTCTCTCTCCCTCCGTCCATGTCTCTCTCTCTCTCTCTCCCTCCGTCCATGTCTCTCTCTCTCTCCCTCCATCCATGTCTCTCTCTCTCTCCCTCCGTCCATATCTCTCTCTCTCTCTCTGCTGTCTCTCTGTCCATTTCTCTCTCTCCCTGTCCATGTCTTTCTCTGCTGTCTCTCTCTCCCTGTCCATGTCTCTCCCCCTCCATCTCTCTCTCCCACACACAGAGCAAAGTACTCTTCATGTCCTCATTCACATTAGACCTGATGGCACTCAAGCAATTCAACATTAATTAGGCACGTGCTGATAATCGGTTGTGCAACACATCGCAATATTAATCACGCACAATATCATCGTTCACTTCAAAACATCGTCAAGTTTCATTAGCAGTAGCAGACTGATGATGCCATCGTATCCCATGAACAGTCTTTATGCTCCTTGCACTATAAATCCTCGCTATACGTTTATTGTAGCAAAGCAGTGAAGACAAAGCGCAACACTGGGCCTTGTATAATTAGCAAGTCAGCAACGACTAGCAGGTGCAAGGCATGACATACATTTACAGCCACAGTACAGAAAAGAATAGGTCCAGGTGGCTGGTGCAGTCTGCGAGAAGAGGAAGAGCTAAAGACAGAAAAGGATGACCTAACATCCGAGTTAAAACCGGACATGTTTTTTTATGCGAGTGGGGAAAAGAAGGATGAGGTCACGAAAAAGCAGCTATACACAGTGCCTTACCTAAACATCCTCCTCCCAAACGGGGTGCACTGCAGCGCCCACATTCTGTGCATTAAATATCACGATAGATCATGTTACTGATTTAATTTGCACTTTCATGTTATTGTCATTTCAGTCCCATGAACACGTCGGCGTATTATTCTTTTGTGTCACGTCTCCCTCACTCAAGAGCCGTGTCAGCTCATTGCATCACCCGAGCCCCACACACAGACACACAGACCACAGCGTACAGCACGAGCCGTTCCTCTGACTCAAACAATAATTAAACTGAAGGGCCAATGAAAGGACAGCCAGGGTTATGCATCAATAAATGCCAGCACTGAGGCTCGACTTCGGTCGCTGGACCCCTCGGCGGGGTAAACGGCGCCGTCGCCATGACGACGCGGCCAGGAGTGTCCTCGGGAGCCGCCCATTGCTGCTCTTTGCCCTCATATCGGCAAACAAACACATCTTTGCGTCTCCAAAACAGCTGCGGCTAATTATAAAAAGGTGACCTTTCAATTCAGACAAAGTCTATTTTGGCGTCGTATCATCAAGCACTTATGCTACTGTACTCGGTAGTCCTTACGACAATAACACACTCCCTTAGCAAAGCTTCCTTTGAGCGTAGCTTGATTGTCCTGCTCCTTCTACACCTGGCTCTGACCTGATGAGGTTAAAATGGGCGTGGTAGAGAAGATTAAAATAATAAAATGTTCAGTACATGGTGACCAAGAGAGCAGGACTGGAAGACATTGGAATAAATGGCTCGTATACGTGCCATTACATCGTGGAGGGTTTAAATTAAAAAGTAATAGTTTAGCCAAAAATAAGATTTCATCTCTGCACGGGAGATACAAGGCTAACGTTGCTAGCAAGTAAGAGAAGCTTATGGCTACCGGTTTAGCATCGTGTAACTTGCATGTCTAAAATCTTCACACACTCGGTGTCTCAGACGGACATGCTGATGTGCTTTTACGCTGTAGGACACGCTGTTATCTATAAACAGGGACAAAAGGACGTCGCAGTGCTACAAACCGGTCGTAGTTCCTCAGCGCGTGGTTTGGCGTCACTGTGTGAGAGGCGTGGCCTAAAGTCTGACGTGTTTACGTTAGAAGTGATTTGGACGATAGTATAGTCCATACAGGACATTCTGCCATTTTATAAAAGTGTTCATGTGGAAAAATGGTGCTACGGAGCCAGATGACGTGTTTTGAGGCTCGTTATGCAGACACAGCCCAGCAAGGTTATAGACTTTTCTTCTACCAACACACTCCTCAAGCAGGCTATGAACTGCTGAGCTCCTTACGTAGCCTCCTCTCTCTCGTGACGGATTATAGCAATAATAAAATGGTTTCTGTCATAACAACAACACTGTGCACGTTGAATATATAGCGATATGTTGTGTTGCCGCATGCTTATTTAATGCACCGTCCCCACCACGCCTCCAGGGACAAGGTGGGTGCGGTTACCATGACAACAGGACGCCGCCATCGGCAGCACGCGAGGCTGGAAAATTGCATCGGGAACAAAAGAAAAAGCAGCGGTCTTCAGTTACAAACGAGCGCCATTTCCACATGTGGCGGTGAATAAAAAAAAAACAGAGAAGGAACGTTGATCACCGGGTTCTCCTCTTGAAGCAGACGTGTAAACAAGAACCGGTATTCTCTGTACACAAGCGGCGCAGACAAGGACATAAAGGGAAAAGGAGCTACAGTAGTGCGACTGTGAGGGTGTGGTGCGGATTCTTCAAACCGCTTATTCGACGATAAGGGGTCCGCTCTGTCCGCGGAACCATTTCTGTTCAGACACAGAGTAATAAACACAAATCTCCTTATACATAATTCAAACGGCTTCCCCTCTGCTCCCAGAACGCTGGCAGAACACTGAAAATGCAGACACTGCAACAAAGCCAGCAAGACGACTGCAGAACAGAACAGCATGGCATCTGAAATCCTTAAAGATTGCCCTCAAAAACTCACAACAGCCAGGAATAAACAAGCAAGACAGGAGAGAGAACGAGAGAAAGAGAAAGAGGGCGAGAACCAGCCCACAGACGCCTTTGAAAATTCTCTCACGGCAAAATAGAAACGCCTTTTTAAGACATGCTCTCACACCAAAATCCTGACTCTACAGTTTAAAACCCTGTATTCCAACCCAATAGTCCACCAACCAGCCGATAAAACACCAACTGCAGCGTAATAAACGATGGTATTTGAGAACCCTCTCTAACAAAAGCAAACGCAAAAGCAGCGCGGACCACCTCTGCAACTGAGCGAGCACGCAATCTAATAACATCCGTCGTGTACCTACTCATGCTACACACACACAGGGTGCAGCGTAACTTCATTTTGGAGAGGCATCTAGAAAGAAGAACCGCATGACAGATGAAGCCCTTTCAGTGAAAAAGGTTCTTCGACAGTGACAATAGCCAGAAACGAGCATGAAAGGAAAGACAAAGAGGACAGAGAAAAAGAGAAAGCGTGCGCACAGCTTCTCAAACCCCCATTCGAGCGACACAGGACCGAAAAAAGCTGCAGTGCTGCGCAAATATGCAGTTTAATGCCCAGACATCCCTCACTTGACAAAACACTGAACTCTAAGAATCCAGCTTGTGCAAAAGTCTTAGAGATATTCAGCACTAGAGCACTTTTTCTTAAAGATAAAAACAGAATCTGGTTCTGGGATTTTACCTGCAGAGACAGAAGCAAGTGAGAACCAAAGTTCTGCAGAAGAA
>JAOUQW010028303.1:2500-11472 GCA_028565825.1 Olivaichthys viedmensis
GGATGTAGCAACTCAAACGTGGGTCCCGAGTTCAAATTAGATGTTAGAAGTTAAGTTTAAAGTTATTCAGGGTACTTTCTGTTATTTATGTCAAAATGACTTCCTTTCTGCCACGGGCTTGTGGCGCGGTCTTGTTGACGCATTGCGGGTCATCCATGCTCATGGCCTTTCTTCCTGTTGTCTTGTAAGTCCTGTTGTGCTGATCAAACGATCATTCTGTATTGATTAGATCTGGACCTTCACTTCTGTTACTCATCATCTCATCATACATCGCTTGCCTACCTCCTGATAGGTGGGTCCCTTGTTCATTGTTCAAGCACCATCCAAAGTTTTTCATTTTTCTCCCGAATGTCTTTTTTGGGGGGGTTCCTTGTCTTCAAGGAGTGTCTAAGACCATGTGGGTGGTCAGTTGTTGAGGTTCTCTTAAGCCCATTTGAGACCTGCTTGTGGTTTTGGGCTTTCTAAACAAAACTTGAGTTACACCAAGATGAAACTTTGGTGATAAGACATCAGACGTCTAACAGTCCCCATCTGCACCCAGCGGTATTTTCATTTTTTACTTGGCCTTTATCCCAGAATGAATTTCAGCACGCTTCCTTGAAACAGTAGGATCTTACAGTAAGTGTTGTTTTTGCCTCATCATTCTGACAGCAGAGCTTCACATTTGATTAGCTTGCAGTAATATTATACAAGGACCTAACCTTAAACTCTACCCTCCAAACTGTTTACGTGGGTTTCTTTTCTTTTTTTCTTTTTTTTTGCTAATTTTACCATTTTGTGTAAATTTTTAAAGCTATATTTTGAGAAATAATCTGAGATGAATACAGAGGTGTTGATCTGGACTCGTAATATTAGCCGCTGGTTGAATTTTTCTTGGACCGAAGTCACTGAAGTGGTGAACAAATTGTAATTATGGGAATTTGGAACTTTTTTGCTCCACGTAAATGAAGCTTTATATGTACACACCAATGGTATTTATTGCTTTCTATTGATTTCACTCAGGAAGTCTTTATATGTACAGAGATATAATGAGTAACTGCAGTGTAGTTCAGTAATAAATGTAGAGATTTCAGAGTAGTACACAGTTTTTCAGGAGAAATGGGCCGTTTGGACAAAAGTCTTTCGTCAGTCTATTCTCATTCTCCAAACAAATTTGCACTACAAGAAACTTTTCTAAAACCTTTTTTTCTAACAATATATATAGAATTCAACATATTTGCTTCAAAAACGCTGATTAACACTGATTATATATATATTTATTGTCTAAATAGACAGTATAACAAAATCAAACATTGGAATTCCATGTTTTACTGTGAAGTCTCGGTAAACAATCAGCCTGCAACATTTCCTTCGGTTAAATCTTTAGGATTAACAGATAACTTTAGTTTGGGATGATACTCATTTTGTCATTGAGCTCATCATTATGATTAACAACGTTATTAGCATACAGGTGATCTTGTCTTTTGCGAGCCATCATGAACTCAAATGTTGTTATTCGTTCACAAATGCATGTAATTGTAAAACTTTTTTATTTCTTTCTTTATTTATATCATAAATTATTTTCCTTAGAATTAGGAAAATAATGCCAAAACTGATAAAAGTCAAAAGTCAACACTGATAAATGTGTCATTGTTCAGCTAGAAATTACACAGTGAATATTGCCAGTCAAGCAATTTTATTACTGTTAGCAATTTATTATTTCATCAATAATTTATCAGTAACTTATTACTCACTGATTTACGCATTTTTATGCAGTATAGTCATTTCATAGAACTTTTTTTTCCCCAAAAGCTCCCAAAAACACTTGCACTTACTGGACCATTTGTGAGAATACTGAGATTGTTCTCTGAGAAAACTATGCCGTAGTAGTTTGTAGTGCTAAAAGTTAACATTTATTTAAATTAGAAAGGTATTTTGCATTGCAGACGTTTGCATTAAGCACGTCGTGCTGCAGTCTTTGACTTGGTTAGTGCATTATTAAAAAGTTAAATGCTTGAACTCATTTGTCAACCAGTTCTCATACAACTCTGATCTAAAGATCCCAGTTTTGTCATGTGGCCATTGATTTTTAATAATTACACTGTGTGTGTGTGTGTGTGTGTGTGTGTGTGTGTGTGTGTGTGTGTGTGTGTGTGTGTGTGTGTGTGTGTCAGTTAACATGCTGCTTAGTAGCACAACATTTCACAAGTCAAGTCTGGCCCAGGCTTCAGTGAGGGAGTTGTTGTTCCACTTCAAAGCTCAGCCACATTCCTGCACTGCCGTTCTGGAAGCCTGAACACACTCGAATAACGAGTTAACATTGACAAAAACGTTTTATTAACTTGCCGATTTAGAAACGCACTGCAGTTAGCGTGACGTCAAGACAAGTGTAAGGTTTCCGCTCGTACAGGTGTTAAACTCGCCTGCTTTGGATGTGTGTGTGTGTCAGTAAATACATGCTTCTCTTGGCTACAATTGTAGGCTGCAGTTTAGCAGGTGTGTTCTCCAACAAGAGGACTGATCCTGTTTTTTACACACACACACACACACTGCTTTGAAAGTTGACACATTTAGAAACCAGATCAATCCATCAGTCTGTAATGTTTTACTATATTAACTTATTATAACTTATTACCTTACTATATAAAGTTAACTTCCTTGGCTTACAACACAACTTTTATTATATTAACCTCTTTTTATTTTTACTGGTTATTTTACGTCGCAAATAGACAAAAAAACAATCGAGTTAAAAATTGTTTAACTTATTTGTGTCATATTACTATTTTGACTTGTTATAACTCATTTTTATAATCTTATATTGCTATATTAACTTACTAATTTATTCAGCTTATCTCACAACTTATTATATTAACATCTTAATGAAATTTTACTGGTTATTTCACATGGCGAATTGGGATTACGCTTACAAACGGGTTTTTACTCTTGACTTATTTATTTTATATTACTGTATTATCTTATTAACTTCGCATAAAGCATGTTACATTTTTAAACTGATTTTACAAGTTATTTCATTTCACAGTTTTATCACCTTATTTAATCTATCACACTAACGTTTTATTTCATTTTACAAGCTATTTTGTATGACTATATTATTGTATCAACTTTATTTCATTTTACTGGATATTTCATAGTACTGAAGCTTTATCATCAAACAGGTCTGAAACCACATTCAAGCAAACTTTTGTACCCAATTAGCTGGACTGTGCCAAAAGTCTTGTTTTGTCTAGTTAAAATGCTTTTGCTGACATCCTTCAAGGTGACGTCTATTGTCAGTAGCAGACTCGCACAGTGACTCAAAAGCACAAGGCATTGTGAGCTAATGAAGCAAAATTGCTTGTTCGCCCGGTCGTCTGTAAGCTAGTAATAAAGTTAACACACATTGGTAGTGACAGCATTTTCCATTTTATCCCTGTATCAAAAAAAAAAAAAAGGTCTTGTGTTTTAAAAGTTAAGGCCATATTTTATACACCGTAGGGAACAAAAGTCTGAATCCACTATCGAGAAATGTTTTTATTTGATCAGTTAACACTAATACAAAAAGTTACTCAGTAACTCGAGAAGAAAATATTGGATGAATCCATTTTAATTGTTTGACAAATCCTCATATGAAATTGAAATCTCAGACTGAATATCCTGTGAGGCCATTTTTCCTCAATTTATTTTTATTTTTCCAAATGATTATTATATATTTTATTTAAATGGTTACGCATGTACACTCCTTACACACAGTGTTTAATTATTGTCGTCTCTTAATGACCAACACCTGGTAATAACTCAATACTTTCTTCTATGTGTCAAGAGTTGTCTCTTTGTCTCTCCTGCTTCCGGACAATGAAGAAAAAAAACAAACGGTATGGTGTAACGTAATTATGGAATCATGGAGAAATATAATGAATCAGATTTATATTCTTTATGATGAACTAAAAACAGATTTTGGTTTTGACTCGAACATTTGAACCCTGGTTTATTTTAACACCAGACTTTAGTGTTCAACTCGTAAGAAGACTTTATTCTGTGGCTTAAAAGCTCGAGACTCATTTCGCTGTAGGGAGTCGGTTAATGACACCTGGCTATAACCCTGGCGCCGATGATTGATTGACGACTTCATTAGAGCAATTACTGAAGTTGACGTGACCACAGGCGACACACACAGACACACAGGGACGGCACGGGGAGGGAGGAGGCCGGAAAAACAAGGGGTTAAATTAGACGGCAGGACAAGAGAGGGATGAAAGGCCAATATATAGTTTCTGGAGGAACAGACATGGCACTAATTACACTACTACAGTGTGCGCGCATGTGTGTGCCGTGTTTGCACTTAATGTTTATGTCCAAACACTTTTTGGAATATTTGGAATTCTGGAAAAATAAATACCATTTGTACTATAGATACTATATGCTATATATAGGCATACCATATATCTGATGCACTATTTTTATACTATATTTAATCATTTTTATACTATTACCGTCTTACAAAACTAGCTGTAATATCACACTCGCGAACTGTTAACATTGTAGTTTTTCAGCGGTCACACACTTGCTAGCTGTTAGCATTGTTCATTTACTGTAAAATTACACTTGCTAGCTCTTAATATTGTTTAAGCGCCCTGAAGTTACACTAGCTGTTAACATTGTTTGATTACAGTAAAGTTACACTAGCCATTAACAGTACAGTACAATTACTCTAGCCGTTAACAGTACAGTACAATTTGTATCGCATAAATTGTGGAAGGTGAAAATGGTCACTTTCTTAAATCACAAGGAGGCAACATCATAATTTTTATCATAAACTCAAATGTTTCAGATTAGTTAAAAATAATTAAATTAATTATTATTTACCCACAGTGACAGTTTTCTTGTTGCTGACGTTTAGCTCGGTTTTACATTAAGTGACCGAAAATCCAGATAACACTCCTTTAACACACTATACCTCAGCTCCGCCAAGCTTATGTTGTGGAAAATAAAGTACATAAAAAGACACAAGGGGTCTTTTTAGTCAAAAAAATGTTTTGGAAAGTGTGTTTCAATAGACTTGCGTTAGGCAACTAAAAGTACAACATGGGATCCTAAATATACGAATGTGGATTTTTATTTATTTATTCATTTTTTTTGCCTTTTGAATACATAAATGTTATGAAAATTCAAATAGTGCTTGAACAGTAAAATTCATTCTGACAGCCTGAACACCTAGAATAATGTAATAATGTAGATTATTACAATTTCTATGGTATATTATATAAATTGGTGTGTGTGTGTGTGTGTGTGTGTGTGTTTTTTCTTCTCTCCTCTCTCCATACGAGTCAGCTCAGCAGAGGTTGTATGTTGGTCATGCCTGTAAATCACATCATTATTGCTATTTTTGTTTTTAAATGCGGCAGCCGGACCACCGTGAAGAGTTATTATTCAGAGAAGAGAAATTTGATTTTGGTTTATTATAAGAACAACTCTGTGATTTATTCCTGTGATAAACTCCAGTAAGATAATACACATGTGGCTGTTCAGTGAAGAGTTCAGGAGTGTGCTGAAGGGAAACACTTCCATTTGCAGGAAATCTGTTTTACTGAACTTTTGTATTTCGACCTTGGCATGTGTGTAACATCAAACAAGCCACAACACGCACTCATGACAGTCTCAGAACATCTTGGGTCACTTTCATAAGACCGGTAAGCTAGCCACACACACACACACACACACACACACACACACACACATACATATATACATGTCTGCACATCGGTGTGCCAATAAAATGCAAGGATTACTGTATTTAACTGTGTTTACATACTTGTAGGGATTGTAGAAGAGACATACACATGCGCACACATGCGCACACACACACACACACACACACACACATCTGCCCATCGGGTTCTAGCAATAATAAGACTGCAGCACAAAGGCAGGATTACGGCATTTAATCCTATTTTCATGCTGTGCCTGGATTATTCACCCCACCCACACACACACACACACACACACACACACTCTTTTACTTCGTGGTTTGACTGCACACTTTTTCATCTGTGTGTGTGTGAGAGAGAGGGATGTATGTTACCAGTTCTGTTATTGCACCATGCAACCAAGCATTTACAACCACCTACAGAAACTTCCTTTTTCTCTCTCTGAGACACACACACACCTCAGGAGAGCGTCCCTGTCCCAACATGACCAGCTTGCAGAGGAATGCACACACACACAGACAGACAATATGGTAATCTTCCTCAAGCTTCCTACTTTTTAACCACTGACACCCAACAAAGAAGTGTGTGTGTGTGTGTGTGTGTGTGTGTGTGTGTGTGTGTGATTAGTAAGGTGTAATTGGTATCTTTAGCCCGTCCCGCGTCTTTGTGGAAACACCTTTCATGTCGGGGCCTGCAGTGAGCTGCACGCTCCAGAGTGCTACAGTACATGCACACACACGAGTAACATCTGCCAGTGTGTATTTGTGGGTGGGTGTGTGTGTGTTTATGGTACAGGAAGAGCCCTTAGTTTCACACTTCCTCTGTCAACTATTAAGAATTGTTTTTTTCTGTGTATGTGGTTCTTGTGGCTTTTTCTTCTTTTGACTCGAGCATCCTTGATCCTTTTCTTTCTTGAAAACACAGATGGGCAATAGGACCCTGCAGAATAAAAATATATTCACACACACACGCACAGAGTTTTATCAGGTCCACTTACCGTACAGGTCACTTTGGAGGTAAACAATTACTGACTGTAGCCCAGCTGATGCTCTGCGCAAAGTATTAGCCCCCCCCTCTACCCCATTTATCAATGGAAAGGGACTACAATAGCACCACCTCGGAGCAGATATTATTTAGGTGGTGTGTGTGTGTGTGTGTGTGTGGGACGCTGGTACGAGTAGTGTTTCTGCGTTTTTTAACAGGGCATCATGTCAGTTACTGACACATCACTTGCGCTTGCACATCACTTTTCCATTTAGCATCTGACTTTCAAAATTACCATATCAACTGTCAATTAAAACCCAATGGCAGGCCTTCATAAGTTATATCAGGTAATGTGTTCGTGATTAAAAATGTCAAAATGATTAAGAAGAAGTAGGAGGAGGATGTGAGCGCTTGTGTGGATCAGTTACCGTAATGTGTGTGTGTGTGGGGGGGTGTACAGTGTAAATGTTGACAGCGAATGTTCACTCTTTTAGTAAACCCTTTCGATTATAGATTAACCTGGAAACACCAGCTTCTGTCAGCCACAATACACACACTCGCCCATACACACTTTGCCACGCACACTTCTTCTTTATAAATCTGTAGGCCTATTACATCATGCTATTATGGAGTTTTATTTACATGAGTGTTATTTTGTGTGTGTGTGTGAGATTCTACAGTTTTCCATCATGGCTTTAAATAAGGCTGCACAATGAACCGTATTTTAACCCTTACCACGGTTTTTGGCTTCATCAACTAATTAAACATGATCAGCAGTGATGCTGGTGAAGCTGAGCTAAATCACGAGGTGGAAGATGTACACATTTGAAGGACTATAGGCCCAGAATATACAGTGTAAAAAAAAAATATATATATATATTTTTAAAATTCATTAAATGGGGGGAAAAAGGTTATTTTTGTTCCTAAATTGGCTGAATAATTGTAATTAATAATCGTGATTTCAATATTGAGCAAATGTAATCGTGATCAAACGTTTGGCCGTTATCGTGCAGCCCAGGCCTAACCCTAGGACCGTTGCGTCACGCGTTATTAATGCTGAATTTAATAAAGTTGTGTTATGTTAAGCGCAGTTGTGTGATTGGTCGTTCTTGAACAGTTAACCGTTGCTGGGAAGGTTTTACTATCCAGCTCAAGAAGCGAATATCACAGGAGCAGTTTAACTGCCCAGGCGATAATGGGTATTTGAATAGCGTGTGTGTGTGTGTGTGTGTGTGTGTGTGTGTGTGTGTGGATGAACCAGTGATGAAGTATCTGTATTTCAGTACCTAACTGAGTCATCCTGTGATGTCCATTTGCATTGTAAAACAGTACAAAGGCATGATGGAAACTGGTGTGTGTGTGTGTCCTTCGTCTGGTATGCTCAAGGCTTCCTGAGTTCAAACACAGGTCCTCTCAAATCCTGACACACACAGTTCTAATAACTTGTTGCATCTCTCGTAGTGGTTTGTTCAGTCAGGCCACATTGTGGGAATTCTTAATATGTGGTAATAGCTACCTGTTGTTTATTATTTTGTGTGTGTGTGTGTGTGTGTGTGTGTGTGTGTGTGTGTAGCCTGCTACAGGCTAAAGACCTCAACCTCTGCAAGCACACAAGCAAGCAGCCGTGTGCCGATATGACTTTCACTAAACATTTTATTACGTATGATGATAGTATCAAGACATCATATTACCAAAACTACAAGTTTAACGATAAAGAAACTTACCAAATCATAACCCCAAATAAGTGGACATATTAAGCACCTAAACCCCAAAGGACCGTGAATGATTTCACATGTTCACTCTTATAACACAATATTCGCTGAACTATATGATGCGTTTTACACGGTGTTACAGGATAATAAGCCGTACAAAGTCCAATAACACATGTGTCTTTCATGATGCTGTCAAAAACATATGACCCCAAAATGCTGGCCAAGTTTCCAAACACAGCGTAGCACAAGGTTTGCATATTAGAGCACAACCAAATCTATGAAGTCGTGACACTTCTACTGATAATATTTCAAAGTTTCCACAATAACAACATTAACATGTGCGTATTGAACACTGCAGTAAGTCATATAAGCGATTATCAGCTATAATTCTTATCTCGTGCATAAATTAAAAAAAAATAATAAACAGCTGCGCGATATCAGCCACTGTGTTTTGTAATTATATGGTGTGTCCACTGTGGCACAATAGCAACCGAGCAGGAGAAATAAGAGCCTACAGAGAGTGTGTGTGTGTGTGTGTGTGTGTGTGTGTGTGTGTGTGTGTGTGTGTGTGTGTGTGTGTGTGTGTGTGTGT
>JAOUQW010028304.1:0-10788 GCA_028565825.1 Olivaichthys viedmensis
AATGCATTTCTATACGTAAGTAAAATAAGCAAAAGTCCTCCCGTCTCCAGTTGATTTGTCCTGAGGGGAACCCCTACATCAACAAGATTCTGTGTCACTGAACATACTGACGAAAACACAGGAATGTAAATGCACGCATTCATGTACTGGTCATGAAAATTGGGCTGTCTACACGCACACTGGCATGGGACTGGTTTGGTATTTGTCTCCGGAGGCCGAGAGCCGGCTGTGTCCATGACTGAGGTTAGCCACCGAGCCGCTGAAAGAGTGAGCCGCAGGAAAACAAAACACCACAAGCAACTGTTTGTGACAGCTGTAGAAACACATCGAGACGCGGCGGGAGGGGACGGGACGCTAGCTGTTACATCAGAGAGAGAGGAGAGAGAGAAGCACAGCCAGGCTTGAGAAACTCCTGTATAGAGAACAACATTAAAGTTAACTATATAAATTCAGATATAACTGGTGCGTAAAGTTGTGAGCGGGTAAAGTTATGGTAAGGTAGGGTTAGCACTTTAAATCCCAAGTTTCAATTACAACTTCAGACGTATGAAATCCAAAGAGTAGAATTCTCTCACATGAGATCTGAATGCTAAGCTCAAGATGGGGGTTTTGTTTTCTGCAGCATCGTCCTTGATTTTGACTGCATGTGGTTGGGGTGTACAACCTGAGATCATGGCAAATCATAAAGGCAATAATTTCAGCTCCACTGTAGCAATGTGTCCTAAAAGATAACAGTATTTTTCGTCAGTAATAATTAGAAATAAAAAGAGAATGATACCTTTCAAACTCTTCTGTGGAGGAAACGCTAGAGCTTGAAAAGGGTCACGTCCGTCCAATCTGCCAAGAAAATCATTGACGAATTCAACATTTATTTGCTTAAGACATGTTTGCTTTTTGTTCTGCAAGCTCACCCCCAAATATGAGCAACAGCTGCTTCAGACTTGGAAAATTCCCATAACACACCACGCACGAGACTTTGGTCCCGCTCACCTTTAACAGAGAAACCCTGCGGGATTTAGACGCGTATTTAACTATAAATACACGCAATCACAATGGCATCGGCGTTTCACATACATGTAAAGCATAGAGAGGTCCTAACACACGCGCACACACACATACACGTTCGTTATCAACAGGAACTCTAGGCTCCAGCTGTGGGAGTGACTCTGATTTCCCACCGTAACTCACTCTTAGATAACCAAGGAGCCATGTGAATGAGGAAGCTATAGGTTTTTAAATGCTGCATTAAATTTCTATTTAGCGAGAATGAATTTTCTGTTGCGTGTTTTTGCCTACAGAAGGCTCCAAAAACTTGAGTCCACGACCAAGAAGACGTTCATCTCATCAATTATCAACTACGAATACAAAATTTTGATTATATTCAATATGATTCAGGAAAATTATTTATTATTTAAAACTGAGCCCGACTAAGGTGTGCTGGGAGTTGAAGCAGAGGATCTGCAGTGTTCTAGATTCTCCAGCAGAAGAGTCCCAGTTCTAGATTCTTCTTTAGGACAGTCAGTGTTCTAGATCCTCCAACAGAAGAGTCACAGTTCTAGATTCTTCTTTCTGGGAGTTACTGTTCTAGATTCTTTCAGGGAGAGTGCCACTGTCCTAATTTCCTCTTAGGAGAGTCATTGTTCTAGATTCTCTGTTTGGGGGAGTTGCTGTTCTAGACTCTCTAGTAGACGTTTTGGTGTTCTAGAATGGGCATCAGGTAAGAGGGTGAGTTACTGTTGTAGATCCTACATCAAGATAGTCTTTTTTTCTACAATTAAACAGATAATAACTAAAGTTCAATAACTCGAGCAGAAGAGTTGCTGTTCTAGATTCTACATCAGGAGTGTCAGTGTTCTAGAATGGCCACCAGGTAGGTCAGTGCTTTAGATTGTAAAGCAGAAAATGGATGACCTCCATTAGCCTTGTAGCTCCAGTACAAAACTAAAGAAGTTAAATGTCAGACACCAAACATGTCTTGGCTGATTGACCTACATTTGGGCTAAGAGGCCATTTTCGCAGAACCATTCGTTTAATATGTGCCATCTCGCTGTTTTTTGACGAGCGTCTCTTTCGCCCAAAACCCCTCGTCATTTTCCCCAGTGGGTAAGAAGAGGCACTCAATCACAGCACCTATTAACCAACTACATCACAGATCTAATAACAGCACCTAATGACAGTAACGGTGTGTGTGTGTGTGTGTGTCCGTGTCACGATAGTGCTCATTAACCAAGAACAAGTAACCATCATGTCTGCTTCAGATGACACATGATTACACACTGACTGCACGGTGTAGAGAACCGAACAGCCCAGACAGACAGCGTGTCACTGAACGGCTCATTTAATGACAACTTCTCACAGGACGGCTCAGATCTGATAGGAATATTGTCGTGTCAGAATTACTGGGTTTAACGTGTGTGTTATAAATGATGCTTGTGTGGGTAATGTAGTTTATTTAGGGATTTCGGTGTCTGTGAGGGAGGCGATAGTCAGTCTCACACACACACACACACACACATAATGCCTGAGGCCATCGTTTAGATTTCTTCACTGTCACAGCTATATAATCTAACTAATACCATTAAGCAAGAAGACTCAACAATGGTAACATGACCTTGTTAAATTACGAGACATTAGCTTTTATGACAACTCATGACATGACATGCCATGATCATGTCAATCTTATGATGCAGGGGTTAAGCGCCAAAGTGTTAGCTAATTTACTGGTGTTATGGATTCTGGGTGACCCAGCATGACCTCATCTTCATCCCACCATCAGATGAGTGCATGTTTTCTGATACACCTCTCTGACCCAAAACAGGATTTATGTTGCTTACAATCACTGCAGTTCTGCAAAGCACACAAGATGAACTGCACAAAATCTGTGTAGACACACACAAACAAAGAAAAGAAACATTTGTTAAAGGAACTGTTTGGAAAAATATCAAATGTACACAGTATTTCCCCTTTACCCCAAATGTGGTCCATCAAATCAGTCGATTTAGTTTTGTACTGGTGCTATGAGGCTAATGTAGCTAGCAAGTAATGGAGGTCTCTGTCACCCAAAATCTTCTCTGTAAATACTCAAATTTAAACAAAAATGTTTAAATAAAAACAGTTAATATCAAATTGCGCTAAGAAAGAAAAAAAAGGCGATTCAGATGGCCACCACTATAACGTTCCAGCGTTCGGCTACACGGTGAAGTTTAGTTCATGTTTATAGATGACAGGAAGTCAGACTGTGTCTGAAACCACATCAGCACGTCTGTGTGACATCACTGAACAACTGCGTGTGGTTTGAGGCAGAGATTTACAGAAAAGATTTTAGGTGACATAGACGTGCGTTACTTTCTTGTAGCTCCAGTGCAAAACTATAGAAGCAAACGTCAGGCCCTAAACACGTCTCGGCTAATCGACTACATCTGGGATAAAGGGTAAATTGTGGACAGTTGATTTTTCACCAAACCACTCCTTTATAAGTAACACTGAATGTGCTTTACATTCACATTAGAGCCAAAACCCAAAGGAACAGATTTGCGCAAACAGTTTGTTTATGCAGAAGTGTAACGCCTCATTGATAGCTGCGTAGTGACAGCTGCCAGCCGAGAATCAGACAGTTGTCTGAGGAACGGCAACTGGTCTGACAGACAACACTGACCTGGAGACACACACACACACACACACAGGGTCTCAGTGTCTATCAGAACGGCAGGATCCACGCTTCAATAAGAGTATAGGATGTGTTCTAATTAGGGCCATGAGATCTTAATTTCCTCTAGAACACATTATCAGTGAACTCTACACTGTGTGTGTGTGTGTGTGTGTGTGTGTGTGTGTGTGTGTGTAACACAGGCCTTTTCATGTCCCGGACATCAAAGGGAAAATCTCCGGCGGTGCTTGAACAGTTCTCTTTTGTAGCATAGAGAGTCTTAATACTCTGTGTGCGTGTTTGCATGGAAATCATGTGACTCCATGGGTATCACATTATATTACACACACACACACACACACACACACACACATATTACACATTTTACACACACACACACACACACACACAGAGCCAGGTCATCTGTTTTGAATACACAGATAACTCAGGCTGTTAAACAACCACATGCAATAATCCTATTTATTCTAATAGAGTTGTGTGTACATGACAACATAATTACTTAAACTTTTTGATCCCACAATAATCACTAATTAAACCTCACTGCAAAAACGGTTCTACAATCTTTAAGGGTTCCCCCCAGAGGGACAAACCGAATAACCCTTAAGGGTCATAGATTTAACCTCGAGTGTAGCAAGTGAAAACATCTGGAACGTAGGCAATATATCTAATATTTCATCAACCTTTTATTTATTTATTTTTGTTTCTCTGTTTTGTTTCTTGAATTTTCATAGCATTTAAAATGTCAGCGATTCCCCTTTTAAGTTTTAATATTTTGGATTTAGTTAAACATACAGTATGTATAAAGAAATATATATATGTAATAATACAATATGAGAAATTAAACATATTTTTAAGCATTCTTATTCATTTTAAGTAATCTTATCAAGTAAAATTGTCTTATTACATTGGCAGGTAATTTTGAAATAAATAAATACATGAAAGAAGTAAACTTGTCTCTCAGTGCAGTAAATAGTATAATTTCCCTTTCAACGATGATTAAAAAGTAGCAGACATGTCTAGAAATAGGTTTAAAAATGTAATAATTATTTCATAATCTTATAATAAAAATATTAGATATATTCAAATATATTCAGTGTTTTCACTTTTTTGCCAAAAATTTGTCACTGCAAGTAATGTCACTATTTACACATTACAATGAGCCTCAAAATGCCAATCCTCCATGGATCTCAAAGTGGGGTCCGTGAAGCCTAGCCAGGGGGCAATAGAGCACTTTTTTTTAGATAAAAACAGAATCAAGGCTGTTCTGGGATTTTACCTGCAGAGACAGAAGCGAGTGAGAACCAAAGTTCTACAGAAGAACTGTGGCAAGTTCTAAAAGACTCTTGGAACAACCTACCGGCCGATTTCCTTATAAACCTGCACGACAGAGAATCGATGCAGTTTTAAAGCTAAAGGCTGAGAAACACCAACACACTGATTTGCTTTAGTTTTTTTTACTGTTTACTGCTCTTAAAAGGATTTTTTTTTTATATTCAGAAACTATTTCAGAATTTCTTTACATGTGCCTAAGACTTTTGCACAGTACTGTATATTACATAATGGAAACATTTTGATGCGTCAGTCTTCATAGTTGCAGGCATACTGACTGACACGGCACAAGGCGGAGCGGATGTGCATGTCATGAGTACAGTGTGCGTGCAGTACACTTGTGTGGGAGGCTTGTGTAGCGGGGCAGATCAGAACATGCCCTACGTTTTCACTCAAAGCTGGACTCTTCTTTTTACTTTGCAAAAATGAAATATAATTATTCTGTCATTAACTGGAGGGCGCAAGAACCGATGCAGAAAATAACTAAGTTAAAAGTAGTTGAGACAAGCATAGCGAGAGGATAAAGCAAGACACAGGCAAGACATGGCAAGACGAGGCTAACGTAGCTAAAAATAGCTTATGGCCTCGATTAGCATCATGCTATGCCATCATTCTATATCACTTATTTGGGTAATACCATTTGTACATGAACAAATTTAATGAAGTTGAAGAGTTTTACATTTCTAATACGATTCAAAATGGCCACCAATACAGTTTTCAGCTATGTGATGTAGCTACTTTTGTTCATTTTTCTAGATAAGACATCTATTTAAGAGTTTACGAACATGATTCGAGGCAAGTGTGAAGGATTTTAGTATGAGGCTAATATATCTTCCACTACTTTATGTTAGCTATGACAGCCTTGTAACTCTAGCAAAAAAACTGAAGAAGCAAACTTTGGACACCAAACATGTTTCTGCTGATCAAGGAATGGAGAATTTGTGTGAATTTGATTTTTCCTCAAACCGTTCCTTTAAATCGTTTTGTACACGACGTGCACAGAAAGACATATTGAGAAAGTTAGGGTTAAATGGAAGACATATTGAGAAAGTTAGGTCTAAAGGAAGACATATTGAGAAAGTTAGGGTTAAAGGAAGACATATTGAGAAAGTTAGGGTTAAAGGAAGACATATTGAGAAAGTTAGGGCTAAAGGAAGACATTGAGAAAGTTAGGGTTAAAGGAAGACATATTGAGAAAGTTAGGATTAAATGGAAGACATATTGAGAAAGTTAAAGCTAAAGGAAGACATATTGAGAAAGTTAGGGCTAAAGGAAGACATATTGAGAAAGTTAGGGTTAATGGAAGACATATTGAGAAAGTTATGGTTAAAGGAAGACATATTGAGAAAGTTAGGGCTAAAGGAAGACATATTGAGAAAGTTACTTTCTCTAACACTAATGGAGGGCTTATGATTGAGCTGCGAGTTGAACACACTCACTCGTACAGGACTGTTGCAAAATTGTAAGTCATTCTTTTGAGACTTGAGATTCATACAGTCCAGTATGAATTACTGGCAAGAGGGAAAAAAAAATCGAAACGCCACTGCAATTATTCCACCAAGGTACAGTTCTTCATTGCTTAATCTTTCACAGCTAAACCCTCTTATCATGTCTATACTTCAGCACAAAGACAGAACGCATTACATTGATGTGTGTGGGCACATACGAGACCTTTGTATTGAAATTCCTTTATTGGCCCCGACTTGTCTAGGAGTTAAATTAATACAACTGAGGGTCACAGAGGAAAATACAGGCATTAAAAGGAAATGCAATGTTGTCCCTCGAAAAAAAGCTGGTTTCCCATTGTTTTAAAATGATTTGGTTCCTCTTTTGCGAAATGTAAAGTTCCAGAAAAAACACACAGCACAACAATTTCCTCCCACAGACCTCCACAAAGCATAGAGCTGCATCCAGCTTCAGGTTCAAGGTGCTCTTCTACGACTGCAAACACAAACTGGTACAATGACATCACATCATTGGGTTACAGGGAGAGGATGGGAATTGGCATTGGAAAATTGGGTCAAATTCTAACGATATGTGGCTTATAAAAACGATGGAGTGCAAAAATACTTAAAGCGTTCAGGTTTTTTTTTTTTTTGCAAAAATCTTGGCATAAATATTAGCTTCGTAGCTAGCATTTTGGCCAAACTAGCTTCAGTAGCTTCTGTGTTCCTGTGACTGAGATGGAGGAGGTCGTTAAGGGTTTGTTCACGTGAATCAGACTTGCGTATCCAATCAAATACAAAATGATATAAATGATGCATTTGCGCAGCACATACCAACGCTAACCAGGTTCAATGAGCCCAGAGCTAAAACAGTTCTAGGCGCGTTACAAGCGTTCTATTATCTATCAGATCTTATCATTAGATGGACGTAATAGCTGTGGCTGATGCATTAGTGGTATATTTCGAATTTCTAACAGCCTCTTGGGGCTTTATTGTTCTGTATCTTACCTTTGACTGAATTTAACTGAAAGAAAACACCAAGATCGTTCAAAAAACACCTCGTCACATTGGAGATTTCCTTTATAAGGCAGCTGCTCTTAACACACTGCCAGCATTTATTCAGTACTGAACAGCACATAAGGGAGCAAATGTCAACACAAGCGTGGTGTCTTAATCCTACAAATGCTGTATTCAGCAGCTGTTTCCTTTAACAATTAATGCATTGAGAAGCTCCAGTGTTGTGGGGGAAAAAAGGGCTGATTCATCTGTGTATCAGGAGATAACAGGAAATCCAGACAGATCCAGTGAGAGCAGACGCGGCGTTCGCATAAGTCACAAGTCTGTCATTACAGGTTTAAATCAACGGCTTCAAAAAGCACACACACATGCACAGATTCTTTTCCCCTACATCAGTTCTGGGGGCTCAGGAAGCTATAATGTTAGGATAGAAGTGTGTTCTCTCTGTGAAGTGAAGAGTCCTCCTGCGCACACACACACACACACACACACACACACATCTGGATTTAGGTGTGTTAAGATGAACTGGCAGATAGATGGCCGCGTGGCTAAATTCTTTTGTTGGCACTTGGACCGTATTCTGCAAATTCTTTAGTCTGTGCATGTCTAAACTATAACTCTTAAGATCGAGAGCCTTGTATAAATATAAAACCCTTAAACTAATAAATACTTAAACTAGCCGATTGTTGCTGTAATGACTCATAATAGTGCAGCATGGTTAATGACACCTTGCAGTTTGGCATGCAGAAACGCCCTTCAAACTATTCCGATAACTGTGTGTGTGTGTGTGTGTGTGTGTGTGTGTGTGTGTGTGCGCGCCTATCTTTGTTCTCTGACCTGGTTTTTTAACATATATACAGGATCGATCCTACCGTGTACCCTGGAGAGGTTCAGTTTCACGGCCTCGTTATGGGAGTTCTCCAGGGTTCAGTTCTTGGTCCAGTCTGGTTCTCCCTATACACTAAATTACTGGGCTCAGTGATTAGATCACATGGCTTCTCTTACCACTGTTACCCTGATGGCACAGAACTTTATTTCTCTTATATCTCCCAAGACAAAAAAAAAAAAAAACATCAGACTGCATTTTTTGACATCTTTTCCTGGATGGAGACCCTTCATCTGAAGCTCATCCTCGACAAACCAGAACTCATCTACCTGCCGGCGAAGAACTCTTCCATGTTGGACCTCTCAATCACCATCAACACCCTCACTGTCCATCCGGCGCATACACACACTGGGTTAAGAATCTTGGTGTGATTCTTCTCCAATCACGTGACATCAACCACCAGATCCTCTAGATTTCTTCTCCACCACATCAAAAGAATGAAACCTTTCCTGACTACAGAAACCGCTCAAATTCTCACACAAGCTCTAGACATTTCCAGACTTGTCTACTGCGAGACTCTACTTGCTGGTCTCCCTTTATATCCTATATATCCACTACAGAGCATTCAGAAT
This sequence comes from Olivaichthys viedmensis, assembly GCA_028565825.1. NCBI lineage: Eukaryota > Metazoa > Chordata > Actinopteri > Siluriformes > Diplomystidae > Olivaichthys > Olivaichthys viedmensis. The sequence continues at coordinate 8,917 of JAOUQW010028304.1, forward strand.
GCGGCTGCTCGTCTGGTTCATAATCTTCCGAAGTTCTCTCATGTAACTCCCCAATTGAGGCCAAGCCACTGGCTTCCTGTTACAGCTAGAATCAAATTCAGGACTTCAGGTCCTCATATTCCAGGCCACAAACAGGCTCTGGACCACATTATCTACGTACCCTGGTTCAGAACTACACACCTGCACGCCAACTCAGGTCTTCAACTTCAGGGCGCCTAGCGTGTCCTTCTCTGAGATTTAAGCATGCTCGTAACTCGAGTGTCCTGGCTACTCAGTGGTGGAATGAGCTTCACCCTCCACTCTGAACAGTTCCGTGTCTTCATTCCTTCTGTAAAGGTGTAAAGACGCACCTCTTCAGACCATATCTAGGATAACACTTCTTTGTATTTCTCTGCACTGGCATTTATTGCGTAAGCACTTACTTAGGTTTGAAATTGTCCTTTAGTTACAGACTAGACCTGGTCTAGCACTTGTACAGACCAGCATTAGTCTATAGTCTTTCAGGTTATGAATCCTCACAGATTCTTCATTTATATATATATTTTTTTTATCCTTGCACCTTCAGCTGTTGCCACTTTTTGTAAATTGCTCTGGATAAGAACATCAATCAAATCAGTTAGATGACTAATGACTAAATGTAAATGGACGATGGAGGGCTCAATCAGAAGCGATTTTAAACGCAAGATCTAGCCTCACTGGGTAGTTAATCCTCTCCCGACAGAATTCTGGATTTCAGACAAAGTTTAGATCTGGATCTGCCAAAAGTTAGCCTCGAGTCCTAATATATTAAGCTAACGCTGCCCCATCAGAACACACATGTTTTGAGAGGCTTGTCTCTTGGAAACTTGGGTAAATCTTTTCAGACTCGGGGGGGCCAAATTTTCGGCAAGTCTTAGCAATTCAGGTTGATTTCTTGCATCCCATCCTGCAGAGTAATAGGAGTCGTTTGATTTTTTTTCAGCAATGGTTAAGTCATGAATCACACTGCAAGCATAGATCTTAGTGTCGGGATGGAATAGCTTTCTGAAGAACCCCAGACTCTGGAGGAGTCTATAAGGAAAATCCCACTCATAACTCCAGGAAAGAGGATTACGCTTTTAAACATCCCACATGCACTCACTGCATCGGTGAACAAAACATCAAATACACACACACACACAAAGAATTTCTTGAGCTCAGCCAATCCACCAACACCTGCTTTCTCTATTTGCATTAGATACACCATCAGAACCAACTGCCAATGAGTAACATAAAAATAGATAATACAACTATGAGCTCTACTGCTTTAGGGTTTACACGAGGGTCACGTTTAAAAACAGACTTGCTAACTCGGGGAAGCCCGATATGCCCATATGTGGTCCTGTATGGTCCGAGTTTGGTGATATCTCTTCTCGAACACATCTACTAAACCTGGTCATGAACTCATGAGGTGAATTCGGTGTTAGAGCAGTAAAAATCACCATGTGATGACTTACAGACTTTTTCTGGCATTTTCATACAGATCCAAGGCCATTTACAACAAAAGTTTGGTAGAGTGTGGAAGATCTCTGGTCCACTTCAAAAAGTGGTTTGGGGATCGATTCAAGTGAACTCGGGTGCAACAACACGACATGTGAAAGAGATCCGCTCCCTGTGCTGAGCGTCGAATAACGATTGGTTGAACTGGATGGTACATGGAGCAGGAAGGCAACTCCTACAACTCCTAACTCTAAATTAATGTTACACATAAACGAGCAGCTTCGACTGAAAGGCTTCATTAATTCAATAAGAAGTACATTTATTTAAACGTTAATAATAATAATAATAATAATAATGTCACCTTTATTGTCACATATACAAGTACAGTACAGTGAAATTGATTCTTTGCATATC